>JABJVR010005588.1:0-13382 GCA_025773905.1 Chitala chitala | reverse complement strand
TGCGCCCTATGTGTTCTGGGATGGGCTCCAGGCTTCCCCGCGACCCTCACCAGGAATAAGCGGTTCAGATAATGGATGGATGTTGTAGGAAGCTGTTCTGGAGGCACCTAGTTAAAATTGCATGAAGTATGAAATTGCTGAGTTGCGGGTTTCCTTACCAGTCCTTTCTGTAATAGTCTCTCTGTTGTGCTTTCAATTTGTGTCAGTCACCTCTGGGTAAAATGGCAATAATGGATGGAAGTTTATAAATCTGTACATAAAACTATTGTTTCAGATGCATACACATTATTATTAATCATTGTTAAGTCTTATTACTTTAATGTTTTTTCTGTTCTATGCTTGATGTGTGTTTGTATGTATGTACTGGGAGCACCTTAGAAAAAAACCACAACAAATTCCTTGTGTGTTTGCGCACACCTGGCGAAGAAAGCTAATTCCGATTCTGATTCTGAAAGTTTGAGTAAGTCATGATCTGTAAGTTACACCATAAAATAGATTCACAAAGGTAATGTTTCATGTTTATATTATCAAAGATTGGATTTCATGTTTTGAGTGCTTGTTACTTGGCTCTTGTCAGTTCCAAACTGTCTTTTCTATGTGGAGTTTTCCCGAAGAGCAACCACAGGGTAGGGACAGACTGTATAGACACTTTGGTAATGCTTATGCGCTGTCTTAGTCTTTTTCATTTTGTTGTATATAATTTGTTTCGATGTCTTTTTTACTGCTTTTTTGATTTTTTTTTTTTTTTGTCTTTTTATACATATTTTTATAAATGTTATTTGTGCTTCAAAGGTCTGAATGGTAAAGTTAGAGCAGGAGGATGCTGTGCCAATTTTTATTTCTTTATGAATGCCAAAGTCTTCATATAAATGTGTGTATGAAGGTTTCTTATCTTTTTTGTTCCTACATCTTTTCTTTAGTCTCTGCTGTTTGTTCCTTGCAGGTTGTGAGTTTTTTAAGGAGTACAAAGACAGAGACTACACAGCTGAAGGACTCGTTTTTAACTGGAACCAGGTCTGACCATAACCTTTTTTCTCCAGATGTTTAACACCATCCATCACCAGAGGAATTGCAGTTTCTTACCAGAAACACTGATGTTGATGCTGTAGTGTTGTCTCATGTAACTGTACACCAATTTTAGCTTTAAGGAACAGTCTAACCTCCTTACTTTTGTTTTACTGTGATCTCTGTTGTTGTTGTTGTGGTTATCAATCTCCAGGACTTTGTAGATGCACCTTTGACAATCCCTGCCTCGTTTACAAAGGACCTGGGCATCGACTGGAGGGAGTACCAGGTAGATGCTTACATTTCCATGAACCGCACCCTTAACCCTAACCACACCCCTAACCCTAACCACACCCCTAACCCTCCTTTTTTTGTGATACTGAACATGAAAGAAGGATTTCCTAATGGTTTAAGTGCCTGATTAGGAGGCGAGTGTTATTTAAGCACTGTATTTTCTGTGACTACACGTTTATTCAGCTCTACAAGGGAGAGTTTATTCTGTACTGCTTTTAACACTTCAAACTCAGAGAACAAATAGTATCTGGGAAAATGAATAAAATGCAAGACTGGCAATGGAAAATCACTGCTGTGAAAGCCCTGATGTCCTGGATATGAACAAATAGCATCATGCCAAATTTGCTAATCTTGGAGATCACAAAGTTTATTTTCAACCGCTGAAGTAGACACAAGTCCAGACGTTATCAACCCAAGATTAATAGTTTTCTCCCAGCAGAAAAATCCTGGAAGTTTTGTTAGATTAGTTTTCCTGGTCTTGTGTGATTTGCACATCAGCCATCTCATACTGAATTGTACTGAATCGGCTTTACAAAAAATCCACAATGATATAAAAATCGTTTTATGTTGATTTTACTTGACCTGACAGCTGCGTTCGATTCTGTGGTTCATGACCAATTTCTCGTTTTAACAAAATAGTAGGTCTTTGAGATACAAACCGTTTCAGCACTGTATCTTACCTTAGGAGTAGATGTTTCTCAATGAGCTGAGGAAATGTTTCATCTTTCTGTACCCCTCAGCCTTGGGGGGGTACCCCAAAACTAGACACCTGGCCCTGTTCTATTTTCTCAGTACTTACCGTCTTGGGCTCTGTCATTAGGCAGTATGACTTTTAATTTTTACGCCAGTGATGTTCAGTTATACCAGCTGTTTGACAGTTTACATTGTTCTCACATCTCTTCATTGGTTGCTAGTCCAATTTAGAGTTACATTCAAACTTTTGTTCAGGGTTGGGTTTACGCCAGCGCAAGCCTGTTTACTCCAGGACACGCAGCGTAAACTGGCAAAAATATAGTTTATGCCAGTTTACGCCAATTTACACAGGCGCAAACCGGTGTAAAGTGGCATTAACTGGTGAAAATGGACCAAAAACATAGATTGAGCCAAGATTTCTTTGTCCAAAACTATATGTGTTGTTAAATCAAATAGTCCTCATGCAAAGTATAATAAAATTATATATTTAACAGAAACACAAGTATTATTATTGTATTCATTGTATATCATATTTAACATATTTAATAACCAAAATATAATAGAGAGTTATTAGTGTTTCACCTAACAGTTCATTCTTTTTAAATTTAAGGTCAATCTAATTAAAATTTGTGTCAATCTTTTTCAAATCCAGTTAAATACATTTCTCTTTTTGTCATACTGATTTTAGTTTGCACCAAAGCATATACAATAATTTTTGACTATGTAAAGTGGTCACATCCTAAAATTGACAGTACAGCCATACCAAATGGCTCCATTATCGTTTGAAAGAGATTCAACATGCTTGTAAAGGCATTCTAATATTTAAATGTTTTAACCATTGATTTAGCTTATTTAAGGGTTTTTGCCAGTTTACACCATTTATGGTGGTGCAAACCTGTTTGTGCTGGAGCGGTTTAAACCGCGGTTAAAACCGGTTAATACCACCTATCGGCGTAAACCCTGCAATCCTGCTTTTTGTCTTTAAGGCCCTCCATGGCCTGACCTCATACACAACTGCAATTCTAGCTGCTCTCTCAGGTCATCTGAGCAATGTTCTTTGGAAGTTTCGAGATCAAGATACAAATCCTGGGGTGACCGTGCATTTTCTGTGGCCACACACACACTATGGAAGTCCTTACCTTTCAATCTTCATACTGTAATTTAGATCTCTCTCTTAAAAGCTAGGCTGAAAACTTATTACAATGTTTGCTATGGACAGAAGGGTTGGGTCTCCTTTAACCCGACAGAGCTTGTAGATGTTTATTGCTGACCTGGTACTATTTACCATTAGACTTATTGGTTAATATTTTATTCAGCTGTTCGACCAATGCTGTTTGGTGGTTAACCGTGAATCAGTGAACTGATGACAATCTTATAATGCACTCTTCTCAGATGTGGGACCTGGTCCAGCAGACCCAGAACTACCTGAAGCTGCTTATTCACATCATCAACAGTGATGGTGAGCACTTGTAGCCTGGCATACTCACCGATCATGTCTGTGGACAGTTGTAGAAAGTGTTCTACTAAACAGGGAAGTGAAAAGGCTGTTCTTGTAACCCGTCTCTGAGCTGCTTGGTGTTGTGCAGTGTCTGTCTGCCCTGTAACCCGTCTCTGAGCTGCTTGGTGTTGTGCAGTGTCTGTCTGCCCTGTAACCAGTCTCTGAGCTGCTTGGTGTTGTGCAGTGTCTGTCTGCCCTGTAGCCTCTCTCTCTGAGCTGCTTGGTGTTGTGCAGTGTCTGTCTGCCCTGTAACCCGTCTCTGAGCTGCTTGGTGTTGTGCCGTGTCTGTCTGCCCTGTAGCCTCTCTCTCTGAGCTGCTTGCTGTCGGGGGCTGTCTATTTTAGATTGCCATCAAAAAAATCTGTAGAATGCCCCCTGTAGCAATTTCCAAATGTTGGTTTTGGAGCTCAAAGAGTCAGTTAATGATCACAAGAGAAGGTGAGGCTTTACTGTTGGGCTGAGGAAGGATTTGCCAGTTTGATTGAATGGTATTATTATGAACAGCATTATGTGATATGCATTTACAACTGAGAATTAGAAATAGTTTGTATTTATATTGTGTTTAGTGCGAGCAGCAAACACGTCTGCTGAGACGTTTTAATGTGTAATACCCCACTGTCCGCAAAAGAGAAACGTTCTCATGTCTAGAGGGGAAAAAAAAAGTCCATGGGGTTTGGAGTAAAACTTGGGATCCAGGGGCAAGCTATGTTATTTTGAAATTTGTTGTATCAAATTGTGTTTTATCAAAGTTTAGATGTACTTGTTTCATTTGATGAGACAAACTTTAATGTATTTCCATCTTTTCAGTCATTCTGTTGTAATACAGTAACACTATGCGTCTCAGAACGAATAGTTAGTATTCAGAATCTGAACAATTTATTGCTGCCATTTATAATTTTTTTTTCTGTACTTGTGCTAAATGTTTCGTAATTTAAATGTAGAACTTGGTCAGTTATTAGCAAAGTATACATTTCCACTCATTGAGTCTAAGAGACCTTGGAGTTGAGATTAGGTGATTTCGTATTTGTGTTTGTCAATCGTACTGATGAGAGCTGTCTCACTGTCATTAATAATGATGGACATTTCTCTGCAGATGGGAGTGGACTGTTGGTGCACTGTATATCCGGCTGGGATCGGACCCCTCTCTTTGTGTCCCTCCTCAGACTGTCTTTGTGGGCGGTAAGTTTACAGAGGGTTTTATCTGTTTTGTGTAGGTTACCTCATGTCTCTGAGGTTGTGCAGTCAGGTCCAGCTCAGAACTGTGTGTGGAGTTTCCATGATCTCCTTGTGCATGTGTAGGTTTTCTGGGTTTTTCACTTGATATTTCAGATTTAAATACTTCTGGTATATTTTATTCTCGCTCTGTGCCCAATTAGGGTTTAAAATCAACTTCCCATAGAATTGTTGATGTGGTGTTCAGTCCTGTACTTTTAATGTCTTGTTTCTGTGGAGCTCCACAAAGACCTGGCTGAGAATCACGGCAGGTTTCACATGCCTTGTGTCCCGTGCTGAACATCAGTAAGATCCCATGTGTCTGTTTCAGGATGGTTTGATACACACCAGCCTCGAGCCCGCTGAGATACTGTATCTGACCATCGCGTATGACTGGTTTCTCTTTGGGTGAGTATTTGTCACTTCTTCATGTTAGACTGTTCTTAGGTTGATTATATGGGTTTGAACATCTTATTGATGGTTGTGTTGTATGTGTACTTCATTTATATGCTGACTGCAAGAGCTGCACAAGGAATAATTACTTCTAAGTAGGTCTAAATTTGACAAAGTCAAATTGCTGAGATAAGTCAAAAGTCAAAGTGGTTTTTATTGTCATTTCAGCCATATACAGTGAGTACAGTACACAGCGAAACGAAATAACGTTCCTCTAGGACCATGGTGCTACATATAACAACATATAGCTGCACAAGATACACATATTCAGAGTTAACTAAAAGAGACCCTAACTACATAAAGTGCACGAGTGCAAAAGATGTGCAAACAAGACAAAACATACGAGACAGACAGTGCACCGACTGATATGAATTTAAGGTGCGATGATGTGTTACAGCACACTGACACAGAGTACTGATACAGCGTACTGACACAGAATACCGATACAGCGTACTGACACAAAGTACTGATACAGCGTACTGACACAGTATTGATACAGCACACTGACACAGAGTATTGATACAGCATACTGACACAGCGTACAGATACAGCGTACTGACACAGAATACTGATACAGCGTACTGACACAAAGTACTGATACAGCGTACTGACACAGAGTATTGATACAGCACACTGACACAGAGAACTGATACAGCGTACTGACACGGTACTGAAACAGCGTACTGACACAGAGAACTGATACAGCGTACTGACACGGTACTGAAACAGCATACTGACACAGCGTACAGATACAGCGTACTGACACGGTACTGAAACAGCATACTGACACAGCGTACAGATACAGCATACTGATGCAGCGTACTGACACAGAGTACTGATACAGCGTACTGACACAGCGTACAGATACAGCGTACTGACACAGGGTACTGATGCAGCACACTGACACAGAGAACTGATGCAGCGTACTGACACAGGGTACTGATGCAGCGTACTGACACAGGGTACTGATACAGCACACTGACACAGAGTACTGATGCAGCGTACTGACACAGGGTACTGATACAGCACACTGATGCAGCGTACTGATACAGCACACTGATGCAGTGTACTGACACAGGGTACTGATACAGCACACTGATGCAGCGTACTGACACAGAGTACTGATACAGCATACTGACATAGAGTACTGAGCTTGGCAGCCATAATACGGATATAATAAGTTACTGTGTGTGTCAGTTCAAACCTTAATATAAGATAGGTAGTGGACTTAAAATTTATGGTCTAACAGTTGTTTCTATGTAGTGCCTCTTGCTGGGGGGAATGATATGTTCATGTCTCATAGACTGGTTTTTAAACGTCATGCATATTTGTACTGAGCAGTACAAGACAGGGACTGCTGCTTCTATACTGGGTCATGTTTTGCATTGTATAGATGTCAGTCATCAGAACACCCTCTCTGTTATAGTCAAGTTCCAGAGATGGTCTGCTGTTCTCTTCTCCACCCCCAACGTGTTAAAACTTGAGTACACTCTGTATTTGGCTCAGTTTTTTTAATGTCCTGCTGATGTGTTATCTTACTATTGACAGATGTGGCAGGTCTGTTCACCATAAACACAAATATACTGCACATGTAATGCAGGACCATACAACAACCATTTGCCTTTTACTTCTTAAGACCGTACCTGCAGGCCCATGTTAAAGTATTCGTGTTTAACTCGCAACCCTGACTTGGCCTATTGAAAGTTCATGTTCAGAAAAAGGCCTTTACTCAAGCTAGTACCGTTTACTTCCCATGCTGGTGAAATGGTGTGTGTACACCGAACAGTGTGTGTGATAGGTAAATGAGTGTAACATTTTAAATTGCTGCTCTTGGTTCTTTCCTGACAGACACATGCTGCCAGATCGTCTCAGTAAGGGAGAAGAGGTTAGTCACATTAAGCACTTTTGCTGTGTAGATCAGTTAACCCTGCTTTGTTTGTGTATAGTGGTTCTTGATGTTGACTGCCTATCTGATCTGTAATGTTTTAGTGTAGACACAAACGCTGCTTGTGTATCTGTTGTATATATTCATTTAGCAGATGCCCGTCCAGTCATGTGAGTGGCCTTCAGTAGGCTGCCATACAGATGCACTTTGGATGTCAGTATTGTTTCAGAAAGCAGAGGGCACTATGTCACAAGACACTTTCAGTGAAGATCTGGTTCTAGTAAAATGTGTTTCCTTGTTCTGCCAGATCTTCTTCTTTTGCTTCCATTTTTTGAAGCATATCGTGTCAGAGAAGTTCTCGGCTGGGAGAAAGCTCAGGTGGGTGAAGATTCTGACAGCCGTGATCAGCAGTGAATATATCTCTAATGTTAAAGAGCTAGAGACCTGAGAAACCATTCACTGTCAGGGCATGCTTGGTATAGAGGCCTCACTGGAAGTTCAGTCATGGCAACTGAACTTTTAAATTTTAAACATCTTGCTAGTTATCCAAGTAGCCTTCTGGTCTCATGAAAGCTGGGAGGGCATTCCAAATGTGTCTTCCAGGGTGGTTTCCTATAGGCTGGTGAGACCAGAAAAGTCTTTTGGAAACCACCCTAGAGAATACTATTGGAATGCCCTCCCAGCTTTCATCAGACTGAAGAAGCTATTTGGGTGACTAGCAGGATGTTTCAAACTTAAAAGAAGTCCAGATGACATGACTCAACCTCCAGATAACCTCACCTGGATGACTGACAATCCTTCCCTGAAAATGCAAGTTCAGTATGTGCATAAGGAAATTCCTCCTGCTGCCAGTGTGATGGTAGATCTGTTGTAATATGTGGAGCAGGGGTAGCCAACCATGGTCCTGGAGGGCTACAGTGGGGGCAGCTTTTTGTTTTAGCCAATTTAGTCAATTTAATTTGCCCACTGTTTTAATTAAATATCAATTACATTATTGTTTATAATTGCTCTCTATGATAATTTGTCTGTGCTTAGCTGTTTTAAATTATTGAAAGTTAAAAATGTGACTCTTGTGCTTGATCAAAAACGTAATTATAAAGCACGTTATGATTTCTCTCTAACTGCAAAATGATATCAGAAAATGTATGGATAATTCATCATGGTCTTTAATTCAAACCTGTCATTACTAATTGTGTTTGAATTGGCACAATTAATGAATAGCAAAAACAGGTGCCAATAACAAAGAATGCTTAAGCAGTGACTTAAGTGATTAACAACTAATGGATTAAAATGTACCCATATGTGTTAAAATATGTTTTGTACAATTAATCAACATCATTTGTCATGCTTTTAAAATTTTTATTTAAAACGAATAAATCTTACTGAGAATTATTGGATTGACACTGTAATTATACAAAAAAGTCAATGTTTAATTGACATTAAGATTCAATTAAAAGCAGAAATTGGCTGAAGCAAAATCCTGTACCCATTGGGGCCCTCCAGGACTGTGGTTGGCTACCCCTGATGTAGAGTTATTGTGTTTATGATAATGTTTGCCCTTGTGCTCTGTTTCCTGTAGAAGGAAGAACTCCCACTTTAAAGATGTAGAATTCACACTTGAGGACCTCTGTCAATTCAGTAAGCCAGCCTCCATTTTTTATCGGAGTGTTTCCTTGGTTCTTGATGCGTGGGCGAGTATGTATACTGTGTGTGTTAGTGTGTGTGTGTTAGTGTGAGAGAGTGGAGAGGGCTTTGTTTGATAGTTAACCCTTATGCCAGCATGCTCTTCCTGTAACATCATTAGAGACACCCCTAGAGTCTCAAGGCCCAGGGTCTTCCCTGGAGAAATGCACTTCTCAGAGGGCCTAGGATTAGTCTTGATATTTTTAATTTTTAATTTTTACTTTTATTTTTAATCACTGCTGGGCATAATCATGAAATATAAACACACGCAGGTTTCCATATGCCTGTCACATTCTCTAGCTTAGATTTTAGGTTATAGAAGAACATACTACAGTCGTTTCAGTTGAGGACAGGGGTTGGAGTCCAGCGGCTCTGGAGCCGCATGTGGGTCTTCCACCCCTCTCCAGCAGCATTCCCTGTAACAGGACAGGGACCAAAAATGGCTCTTTGATAGTGAAAGTTGTAGACCCTTGGTCTAATTCAGCCAGAAAATACATGCTCATAATATATGAAATGTACAGTACATAATGTAGTAGCGTACAGACGTTTGCTTCAGTTTTACATGTATGGTTTTATATGTACGGGTATGAACAGATCTATGGTGGCATGATGTGTTGTGATCCTAAACATGCTTTCCCAGCCAGCTTGCCATTAGTAAATATCAGCCCACAGCCCAGTACTGGTCCACCGGCCACAGTTTGGCACGGGCAGATACTGGTCCGCCGGCCGCAGTTTGGCACGGGCGGGTATTGGTCCGCAGGCGTAAATGGTCTGTCAGCTGGGTGTGTGGTGTCTGTTAGGTACAGGGTTAGAGCGTAAGTGGTCTGTCAGCTGGGTGTGTGGTGTCTGTTGGGTACAGGGTTAGAGCATAAATGGTCTGTCAGCTGGGTGTGTAGTGTCTGTTGGGTACAGGGTTAGAGCATAAGTGGTCTGTCAGCTGGGTGTGTAGTGTCTGTTGGGTACAGGGTTAGAGCATAAGTGGTCTGTCAGCTGAGTGTGTGGTGTCTGTTGGGTACAGGGTTAGAGCATAAGTGGTCTGTCAGCCGACTGCATGTGTGTGCATCTGCCTTTAAATACTTTCCCAATGAGCTGAGTAATGGTAATCACCTGTCCTGTAGCCATCTTGTCACCTGTGATAAGAGCATCCACAGAGTTGTGTAAGCCCTGACTTCATGTTGAAGTCTACAGACTGCATTTCTCCTCGTCTCCTCAGAATGCAGAGACAGGGGAAGCCTGACCAGTCTCAGCAGCGACTTCTCTTTGATCACGGAGGACAGTGTTGGCATTTCTGGCAGCATGGGAGAGGCCTCTGAGCCCCTTTTCTCTGGATCACAAGCACCAACACCCTGGTGAGTTCTCGAAGATAAAGGTGGAGTTTTTAGATGCAACACAGATCCATCACGAAAATGGTTACTGTTAGTTTTGCATGGTGTGGAATTAGTGGTGTGCAGTTTGATGAAATATGTGTCGTGGCCAGCTGTATCCGTGGTACATGGCTGGGAGTTATCGTAGGAAAAACACAATACATTCACAATGCTTTATGTGTAACTATAATACAAACTGACAGCAGTTTGTCACATGGAGGCAACAACAGAACAACAGTGGCTCCAGTGTAAAACAAAGCAATTTTAGAGCTGTCTGTGTCCTTAACTGCTTTGTCAATATGTGTCAGTAGATCTCAAATTATTGAGTAGATCTTGAATTAAAAATTAATATTTTTATGCTATTAGACTTGTAAATTATTGCACGTGTCACGTGGAAGTAAAGAGCACACATGGTTATAAAGATCTGTTATATTAAAAACTGTACAGTGATTCCACAAAGTAACTGAAAATGAATGATTTATATTAATTCTGCATAACCATGTAAAGGAAACAAAATTTGATTTTCCCCATATAAATAAAATGAGTCAAGATGGACACATAAGGGTAATAAAATGTATATAATCATATATAACTCTGTGATACAGGCATTAACAGTGCGAGTCTTTATCACTTTTGCAGTTTAAACATATTTCAATGTAAAAATAAATTATGCATTAGCATACGGCGCCTTTCAGAACAAGTTGTCTCAGAGCCCTTTACAGAAATTACAAATAATACAGATTAAACAGCAGGTAGATGATTGAGGTCAAAGATAAAGATAAAGCCAGACAACAGCAGAAGAGAGGAACCAAGAACTCCACAGTGTGGAGAAAAAAAACCTCTGGCTGCCCGGCCCCTCCTGGCCATGCTAACATTACAAAGTGAAGAGGACAGAACTCCAGTTACCATAAGATTTAAGCACAGTTTCAGGGCAAAGACCTTCAGTGTGTTTGGTATTCTCGCCTGCTAGTGTAGTGGAGTGGGGACAGTGCTGCTGTGGGAATCCCTCGCTAGTCAGTGTTTCACTAGAGACTCTGGTCGTTTTCTCAGTGGGCTCATCGTCTTGTACAATTGCTCCGTATGGGCTGTGAAGTCAGGAGTTTGTCTGGGTTGCCCCTGTAACACCAGCATCTCACAAACCGCCTGCCGGTACCTTACATGCACATGACCTTAGTTACGGTATTGTTGTAAAGCCAGGGAAAATTCTTCAAACAGCAGGTTTCTGTGGTCAAATTTTGCCACAGACAGAATTTCCTTCCAATTCATTTAAGTGACTTACAGTATACTGAATGCATCTGTGAATGCAATATTGTTTATCTTTACACAGAATGTTTTAATAGCAAAAATGATAAAAGTAATGCTGTAAGGCACTGTATTGAGAAGTTATATCTGTTTATGTGAATTATTGTATCCATCCTGAATGACTTTGTTTACTCGGTGAAGTAGAACTGTTGTTACCGCATCAACGGAGAAGGCTAAATTCATGTCAGGAAGTGGACGCAGAAAGTACAAACAGGAAATGTGATTGGTGTATTAATCTTCTCTAAGTATACTGACTCTACTACTATATACATGCTTAATAGGGAACTGTCCATGCCAAAATATGTAAACTTGTATTTTCATGTCACCCACACTTTAAAAGGTTAATTAACATTGCTATGTACATGCCAGTTTGTTTTGCAAATGAACACAAAATAGTGGTCTGTTTCATGAATTGTGATTTATCACCATATTCTGTTCCTATGTGGAACTGATATTGAGGTAACTATAGGTGATGGGAAACAGTACGCAAAGTGTTTTGAATAAAACAGGCCCTATGCATAAGCTGTGTAAATTGCTGAAATTACAAACCTTTATTTAGAAATTAAATAAATGACAAAGTAGAGTGTACATGAGCTTATGAAAGGGATGGTGATACAGAGGTGAAGCGAGCCCATGGCAGTGTCTGCACACTTTTTAATGGAAGGAGGAAGGGCAGAACATCATCACCCCAGACCGTCCTGTGGAACAAAGCAGCGACTCTGGACGAGAAGCTGCCACATCCCCTCGCTGACGGCAAGACCTCCAGCTCGTCCTCATCCAACCAGTCCGAGCCGAGCTGTCCGCGGGCAGGGAGCAGCCCTCTGGCCGTGCCAGGGCGGAGGTGAGCTCCCCTGGGGAAGGGCAGAGTGCACGTTCTGGGAGAGTTTGTGTTGGGGCATGTGTGGCTCTGGCTGAGGAAGAGGAAGTGCACGCACAGGAGCTGCCATATCCAGACCTGCTCATCATCACCTGGGCGTGAGCAGACCCAGCAAATCGCATGTTTATATTAGAGTTTCTAGGGCACTGCTTTCTGGGATTGCATTATCGTTTACTTATTTGCCCTAGTTTTGGTGATGTTATGCTGACATGGTGATTGGAAGGGTGGACAGTGATGTCAGCACTTAAATGCGTGCTTGTACATGTATGTACAATTGTGCATAAGATTTGTCGTGGTTGAGTAATAGTAGTACATTTTTTCATTATAATGAAAGACAACAAAGTTTCATTGTATGTTAACATGCATTGACAATAAAGGCATTCTATTATATGCTGCAGTACGTTTTGTCAGATGGCGGTAGACTGAGCAGTTTGTGTGATGGGTGTGTGGGGTTACCCACGATGCTGGTGGCTTTGTGGGTGCAGTGTGTGGTGTAAATGTCCTTGATTGAGGGAAGAGAGGCCATGATGATCTTCTCAACTGTCCTAAGTACCCGCTGCAGGTCCTTTTGATCCGATGCAGTGCAATTTCCAAATCAGACAGTAATACAGCTGCACGGAACGCTCCCAATAGTCCCTCTGTAAAACATGAGGATGTGTGGAGGGAGATGGGCTTTCCTCAGCTTCCTCAGGAACTAGAGCCCCTTCTGAGCCTTCTTTACATTGCAACTTGTGTTGAGGGACCAGGAGAGGTTCTTCTCTCTCTCTCTCTCTCTGGCCCAGCATATATCTCTCTGTCTCTCTCTGTCTCTCTCCCCCCTCTGGCCCCACGTCTCCGTCTCGCGCTCTCTCTCTCTCTGTCTGTCTGTGGATCTGCGTCTCTCTCTCTCTCTCTCTCTGGCCCCGTCTCTGTCTCTGGCTCCGTGTCTCTCTCTCTCTCTCTCTCTCTCTCTCTTTCTCTGGCCCTGTCTTTCTCTCTCTCCCTCTCTTTCTCTCTGGCCCCCCATGTCTCTGTCTCTGGCTCTGCATCTCTCTCTCTCTCTCTCTCTCTCTCTCTCTCTCTCTCACTCACGCACCGACTCTCACTCTCTCTCTCTCTCTCTCTCACTCACACACA
>JABJVR010005587.1:0-13382 GCA_025773905.1 Chitala chitala | reverse complement strand
GTCCCCTGCCCTGTGCCCTATGTGCTCTGGGATGGGCTCCAGGTTTCCCCACGACCCTCACCAGGAATAAGCGGTTATGATAATGGATGGATGAATTTGCAATATTTACATAAATAAGAATGTGGAGCAATGATTTTTTAATCATCTATACATATAAAATAAAAAAACAACTAAATAAACAAAAATATGTCAGCGTTACATTTGCCTTTACTATAAACGTGAACAAGTCTCAAATCAAAACGTAGATCTCTTTCAAAACGCAAATATTTTTCTTCATATAATTTCACTTTTCTAGCTTTGTGTAACTGTTGAGGCTTTCCAATTATACGTTTACTCACCATTTGTAGGGGTTTCTGCCTTCGTCTGTCACACTGTAATGTGTAAGTAGTTCAGTATAACTGCAGATATGGCCAGTGTGATGCCTAATTTAGCTAATGTCAGCATGCATTAGCAATCCCACAGCATCTCTACTTGACTTTTTACTCTTGTTCTGCGCTCAGCAGCCTTTCCTTGGTGAAGCAGCTGCCAATTTCAGTTGCATTAACATTTATGTATGACAGTTTGAATACAATCCTCTCTGCTTTTCTCACGATGCACGATGATTCTGCTTTCTGTTTCTTCAAAGTCTAACAAACCATTTTACTTAATTCATTTTTGTTGTAACTTGTCTAACTGTGACTCTCCCAATGCAGAAATCTGCTGTGTAAAAGCAGACGTTAGTGTAGTGTTTACCCATCACAATAAGCTGTGAAACTGTTTGTTGTATCTGCCAGATTGATAGGGAAACTGCAAAGTCAGACTATGCACATATGTAGTGCAGTATGTTAGTCTGCTGTGTTAAAAATCCCTGGTTTTCAGGACAAGAGTTCAACTGTCAGGGAATTCTGGTCTTTAGTAGGCTAATACCCCTGTCAGGTAATTTAGTACCGCTGTCACTGCACAGGTTTGAGTCCTGAGAAAGCTAGCCCTATTATCCATGTACAGATAGTAGGATGAACAATAATAAAGGTTTAAATTTCAGCCATCTTTACATTTCCAGGGTCCAATGTGACAGATATGGTCAGACATGGGTAAAAAACATACTGCCTAAAATCTCCATAGGCATCAAAGGGAATGATGCAATTATGTGACAGGAAGTCTGACAACGGATCTCTTTTTGCTTTATTGCTTAAATCCTTCAAGGCTAAGAAGGTGACCTCTGAACTGTAACTGAAAAACCGAGCACACAATTACATTACGCCATTGCTTGATTGTAAAGGAAAAATATTAAATCAATAAAGATACGAGCAAGATAATTAGAAAACTTTAATTTCTTATATAAGCTGTAAACCTAATTTTTAAATAACACCAATGATTTCAAATATAATAAGAAAATCAGTAAAGCAAAACTTAGAATTAAAAGTAAGATTAAGAAACTGATTTTCTTGATTAGACTGTGTTAGTGTTAGTGTGTGTCTTAGTGTTTCCTGGTCTCTCCACTAGGTGGCTCTAAAAACAAAAATGTCCTATTAATGAAGATTTAATAATGAGGGCCAGTAAAAAAAAAAAAAAAAAAAAAAAAACACAACTCCACAGATACTCACAAGTTAGTGCATCGTTTTGTGGAAAATGAAGTGTGACGTGTGCAATTTGTGGCACTGAAATGGTAAGCTACCCCGAGTCAGTTGTGGTTCTTTAAAAAAAGTCCTCTTTTGACACATTGTTTTACTAGACGGTGCAACACAACATGATTGCGGCAGAGAATGTCCCAAGGCACACATGACATCCCCACTGCTGGAGCATACAGTTTGGTCCGGCTGTGAGAACAGAGAACAGAGGGAGCACGAGGAGCTCAGCCAGGTGCCCCGATTACACTCACTGAACGACCGTTCCTTATCCCCTGTGACAGACGCCTTCTACAGTCACAGCAGATGAGCTTCAAGCCCTGCACTCAACCTTGTTGGAGTGTGTAATGTTATTCATTAGCATTAGAAGACCCATTTCCAGTGTCCTAATTTTGAGTCCTGTATTTGCAATTTATAAGAAAGTGAAGCAAAGAAATAAGACAATTGCAGTTTTAAACCATTCCAATAAACCACCATGACCCAAGATTTAACAACTGCAGTTATTTCTTAAAGATAACATTTTAAACAGCATGTGATAGGTGACTACAATATGCCTTAAAAAGCTTTAAAACTATGCATATGCATACTCTTTAAATGTTTATCATGAACAGGGTTAATGCTGTAGAGAATATCCTAGGAAGCGTAATATATTATAAGACACTGACCCATGGCACAGGAGTACAAGTGAACTATTAAGAACTTTAAAGGCGTGTTTCCAGGAGCACAAAAGGTCTTAGATGGACTGAGCTGCACTGTTCTCATGCTCGAACAGTCCCTGCTCGTGTTCAGTACCGTTTCGGACAGACCCTGCTCGTGTTCAGTACCGTGTCGGACAGGCCCTGCTCGTGTTCCGTACCGTGTCGGACAGGCCCTGCTCGTGTTCAGTACCGTGTCGGACAGGCCCTGTTCGTGTTCCGTACCGTGTCGGACAGGCCCTGCTCGTGTTCAGTACCATTTCGGACAGGCCCTGCTCATGAGCAAAGCCAGACCCTGCGAAAGTCTACTCACCACTGAGCTCAATTATGTCGTAGTGAACTGCATGCACCATGTTTAATTTTGCAAGTGAACACTGGTTTTTTTGTATTCTGTTGAATTTTATTCAAGAAGTAAAGCATTCAAATATAGTGTTTTGTAACATCTCTATTTTACTGGAAGTGTTCAGGAATATTTGGCATCAGGAGGAGTGTGAAAAGAGAGAAAGTGCAATTGGTCATAAGTGTCGTTTGTCAGCTATGAATGTTTAGTTTGTAGTTTATGCTTTGTTAAAATTTTAAATTTTTATATTGTACCAAATTTTTATTTAACTGAACACCACAATTGGAAAAATGACAATCTACAGCCACTTTTTGCTGTTTGGTCCGAACAGAAATACAGTTTGACTTGATGGGGTGTGAGAAAGATGTTATTATATCAATTAAAGCTAAAATGCAAAAGATCTAATAAAATACAAGTAATATCGTGGAGTTCATATTGAGAAGTTATCTCATTTGGTTGTGTCACTGTTGTCGTTATGGTACAGCGGTCAATTATAATGCATTGTTAAACCCAGGGCTGGTGCTGTGATTGGACAGTTGGCTTGGGCATTGTCCACATTTTTAGAAATCAGTGCAGACAGAAGATGCATTAACATTTTTCTGATTTGTTGAAGAAAACATAGTCAGGGTAGCGCGGTAGATCAGTGGTTATTGCGTGTGCCCTGTACCTCTGATGTTAGGGTTTTGAACCCCAGCCACTGGGGCTGCACAGGCTGGTGAATGTCTAATAACTGTCCTAAGCCTAGGTAAAAATGTGAGGGTGGCATCAGGAAGAGCATCCAGTGTAAACACCTGTGCCAAGCTGATGTGTGAATCTTTAGTGGATGCAGATTGATTTGCTGCGACAACCTCCCCCCACACCATGGGAAACAGCCAGAAGTTGACTGACTGAACAGACACACAAAAAAAAACTGAGTGACATTTGGTTTGTCAAAACGTAGGAGAATTATAATGGTTGGACCCTCAATATTGCTTTTGTGGTGTGGGTACAAGAGCAGACTTCACATACAGTATGTAATGTTACATAATGCAACGTTATCTTATACACAAAAAGTGAAATAAGACCACAGACGGTGCTCCCAAAAGCTCCAAAGATGAGGGCCAGTGTGATTGTTGTAGTAATCTAAATGAACAGCCCTTGTACAGGAACTCCATTTGCTAAGAGAAAGCAATTAAGCTAATATCTCTTGTTCTGCTAGCTCATCTGTTGAGAAAAGTAGCAATGATGTTACGTCATGTCAAACTATTTTAAAAACATACCCAAGTGAATAACTGGAAACATGCTAGGTCGTTGAGTTAAATGTGGTACAAGTCCCAAACTTGTAGTGGAATGCTTGGTTTTGTTTTCTTTGTCGGAATTTTAGATGTTTACAAAGCATGGTTCTCCAGACTGGATAATGGCACTAGAATGTGACAGTGGGTTTTAGAAACATGTTAACAGCAGTGGCATGGACAGAGTACAGCAGCCCGGACAAAATTTAGGTGCAAACAAAGCAGAGGTCACACTGTTTCCTGTTTACTTGGGTAAAATCAAGTACAATTCAATACTGTGTAAAAAGTAATAGTGAAATAATACAATTTTTCTCTGTAAATGATCTTGCATTTCAGGGACATCAGAAAAATATAGATGATTTTATGTATCAGACTTTTTATTATTTCATTATTAGCTTGAATAAATATTTGAATACACCCTGTATACACATTTAAACCTTAGAGATATTTCTAAAAGCCTTTCACAAAACGCAAAGCACACATCAAAAAACATGTAGAGTAAAATAACTGACAAATTTGGTGTTTCACCAAATAAAATCCAGTTATGACAATTCAGACTCATATGGGTTTTGCATAAATGCAAAGGAACAAAACACAGGTGTAACGTGTCTGTCGTGATTAGATTTGTCAGTAGTTCTGAGCCAGAAGAGCACTTCATTGGTCTACTTGGAGAAATTACCAACACAAAATCTCCAACATCTCAGTCACTGAAAATATAGTCTGTCAATGCTACAATGTTGCTGCAGTGATGAGTGGATTAAAGGTGAGATAAAGTCTCTTCTGCATTAGTTCATGCCATTCTGGTAGAACCATGTACTAGATTTTTTTTTCCTTTCATGGATTCTATCACAGACACTTCATTTAATGGCATTATGATTCCCGAACACTGAAAAATTGCTGGAGATTCAGTGTACTAGTCACTTCGATGTGACAAGGCCATTCTTGAAAATAAAGATGAAATTCTCTGAAGTACCAGAAGACAAAAACTGATGTATATCAGAGATGCATCCAGGCTTTTCATCCAGATAAAGAGGCATACCTTTTTTGAACTGGAAAATTCATGGCTCATGTTCTTGGCTGCTTAAAACATGCAAGTACTATTCTCCAATTTCATACTGTGGACAGCTTTAGGGCTGGGGAAGTTACTGTGGCCTCACTGGACGCATGAAACTAAACTCAGAATGATCATTTCTGGGCAGAAGAATTGGAAGGTTCAGAGGTTTCAAAGCCTCAAAAAAGGAAGAGATCAGTAAGCAGTCAGCTTTCTGCGGGGCATGCAGATACCACCATTTCCCCCAGTTAGTCTCTGAAGAGATCATTGTTAAACACTCTTAACAAGGCAAATAAGGAAATTGAAAACCAATTTTCTATAAAGAACATAATCCTCATGAAGGACACATCTTGCCTTTGACCTAAATCTGAGGCACTTTTGATTTCAGTGGCAGCAGTTGCTTGCTGGAGCTGCCACTGAAAGTCTAAACAATGAGATTCTTGTTGCTAAACCAATGTTCCTGAAGACCTTGCCTGGTGATACACAGATTTCCATAGTGTGTAAATACCTACAGGAGTAAATTGTAGCACTTCCTGAGTTACATAACTTGTATGGTGCAATGGTGACTGGCATTTGTACACCATCATGTGAAAGTTCCTTTTCTACACTGTCCAGAATTCTCAGTCCTTTTCATAGTTCATTGGTATACAACAGAAAGTCCTATTTAGTCAATTTAGCTCACAAGAAACCCATTACTAAGGCCTTAGACATTGATGAGTTTGTTAGGGCATTTGCCAAAAGAAACAGATGGTATGATATGATACAGACTGATTTCCCTACTTTGCTCAGGAAATAATATATTTTAATAGTTGTAATACACATGACTTACATTTTAAATGTTCATTTGGTTTTGATTCTATTTGTAAGGAAAATTTAATATAATATTTCAAAAATAATTCCAAGAATGATATTATTTAGGAAGCTGATTAAAAAGCTGATTTTGTATAACTGTTGTTTGTTAAGAGAAAAAATGCAATATTTAATAGACACAATGACAATGTTTTATTTATAAGGTTACCGTTTTCAAGACATTGATTTTAAAAATTGTTAAAATTTCCTATAACCTACTGTAACTGTTTTTTCCAAAAGAAACTTTTTTGTTACTACACGTTTTATTTTCATTGATTAAATAAACATCAATACAATGTTAGTGTAATATTTATCTCTGACATTTTATTACAAATCCTTGATAATTCTGCATCACCTCCTAGGTTTTGACTGATTTTATTTGTTTCCTAAATTCAACATTGTATGAAAAATAAGCCCAAGCCACAATGGGGAAGCCCCCCCCCCGACAGTGCACTCCAGAGACCCCCCTTGTTAAAACCCATTACATTTATACTCGTGTTAAACTAATGACACGACAACACAAGAGCCGCAGGAACTGTTGCTGGGTTTGAGAAAAAACTGGAACAGAAGTTGGAAGGGTACGTCACAAAGCAAAATCTGTTTTGCAACACTAGTAAATGTAGGACAAAAAAAAGCCAATTTGTTTAATTTAGCAAGAAAACACTATACGAAATGTTGTTACATAAATTATATTATTAGCAAAAATGCAAGTTAATGCCAAAAATTTAAAGAAAGAAATATGCAGAGACCGACAGAGTAAACTGTTGCTGTGCCATGTTGGAAGAGATGATGAAGATCACAAGTGGTGCTGAGGGTGAGGGACTGCCAATCTTCAGCTCGACCCATATGTACGTACATAACGAAGTACTTTAGGTTATAATTTTCCACCTAATTCTATACCACATAGAGATGAATAACAGCATGGTATAGTTCTCCACTAGAAAACTAATTGAACTGTATCAGTCTGAGTACTTGAAGTGGTTTGAGTGATGTGACCTAACAGCATTGTGCTGCATCAAGCCCAGTATGGGTGATTTACTGACCTTTAGCAGCATTTCTGACCCGTCTGCTCACATACAGCTTCCTGTTTACTAGTCAGTTGGTGTTCCACTTGCATATTCCCACAGGGTAGAGTCCTGAGCATTGGATACAAGCAGATGCTGGACTAGTGCTATCTGTCAGAAGAGGCTTGAGATAGAGTTTCATTTTTGACTACTTTAAAGTGAGAACCAAGGTGATAACCAGAATGACGTATATTTGGTCGTAGGATGCTGAGCGAAGATCAAGGATACAAATAACTGGTCTTAGAGTGTGTTACAACCTTCTGAGCAAAATTACAAATTCTTTGCTAGGAAGAACCTGGCGCAGTCCAAATTACTCTCCCTACATACAAAATCAGGTCTTTAATTTTTTTAATTGTTAAAGTATGCTACTGTTGAGTTAAACATATATTTTTTGGCACATCAGTGTTCTTCCTTATTTCTGTGTCAAACAACAAATACTGGTGATAAAACTTCGATAAAAATAAACACTCTGAGTAAGGTTTTATCTGAGGAGATATTTTTCTTTAGTTAAAACCTGTCATATGCAGATGGATCCAAAGCTGTTGCCAATAGGTAATAAAATACATATATTTTTTTATTTTATTTGACTTTGTATATTTATATAAAAATACACATAGAATGTCAGTAACCATAATCTTACTATTCTTGCATGTTTTCAGTATCTTCTGTTAGTTTAATTAACTAACAACGTTGCCATTTGTTTCTACCCTGCAAAGCTGAAAATACCCTGGAGAGAGCACCAGCCCATTGTAAGGCACACACACACACACACACATGCACACACACACACACGCACACACACACACACACACACACACACACACACACACACACAAAACACTAAGAACTAGATTTGACTTTGCAACCTCAGAAGTGTGACACCACAGTGCTGCCCCCTGAAGACAACACTCTGACATAACAATTTGTTATTACTGGTAACAGTATGTCATGTATGCAACCAGTCACAGCAGCTTTATTTACAAACACAGACATGTTCTCAGCCACGCAATCTCTTACCACACTTAACAGCCACAGCCTTACTAGTCACAGTCCCAGTAGCCTATATAGCATGTTGCTTGTCCTTCACATTACAAACACTCTGGGTCCTCAGTTCTTCAGTGAGGCTCTGCCAATGCCTGACTGCACTTGTAAGCACTTTAGTACGTATCGGATGTGTTGTGTGTGTCCCCTCATCCTGGAGCTTACTTCTCTTGTCCTGACCATATTTTTTCATCCTGCCCTGGTTCCTGCCATACCCTTTGTCTTGGTCTGACCTTTATTGGCTATTCAGACTTGTTGCCTATAATCTGATAATTTCTCATCTTGTGCTTAGGTCTTATTCATGTGCCCCACATTTAGCTAATGTTTACCCAATAAAGAGGTTTCAGCCCTTCAACTAAAACATTTGTTAACATAAAATTCTGTAATAAACTCATCAGTTTATTCATCACACTGACTTTTTTAAGAATCTCACAGAAGTCGTAGTTTCTTCTTTGATTTGTCCAATTTAATTAACCCAAAGACATGCTTGGAAACTTTCTGACTGCACACAACATCTTCAGGCCTTATTAAAAGTAATTAAGATTGTAGAAAAGTTCACATCAAGCCACTGACATCAGCATGCACATTATAATCTCTGTTTAGCTTCAATGAGTATTTAATACTGTGTGCTCATTTATTATATATTTACACTTTTAATATCAATATTGTGTTTCCTTTCAGTATTTCTATTGTGTTGTATAGTAGGTTTAATTTCTGATTCATATCATTGTTTTCTTTGGACTTTACATAATTTTGTTTGTATAGCATAATGGTTTACATCAAATAGTGTTTTTTGGATTAAGCATCTGTTCTCCTGGGAAGGCATTTATAAAGGCTGCGTATAAACAAAAATGATGAGAAAAATTTGTATATGAACATTTATATGAACATTTTGGGGCTGATAAATAAAACCTTTTTGATTGAAAGATTTGAAACACTGTACATTTACAAAAATGGTGCAGAGCTGCCACACGGGAAAAAAAAGAAAAGCGGCAGATATAAATGTGTTTCTAATATGCATTTACTTAGTGCTCAGTTAAACGTGCAATAATAAACACAAAAACGTCTTTATCACATCAGATATACAAGTAACATTCAGCATTTGTGTTCAGCGAATAAACATTGTAATTGTTTGAAATGAACGACTTCACCCGCTACTGAGCCATTGACTATTTGCACTGCAATAAAAGCACCATCCCAGAGCCACACTGCCTTTGTGAACAGACAGCACCTTCATTTCAGCACTGTGCATCTCATCTGTGATGCCAGCATGGCTGGTGCACACTGGCCTGGATTCTCTCGTGATGGATTTATTTGAAGTAACAACAAGAAAGGTCATACACGTCACGCTGGGGCACACTGAGATGAATGTTGGAAAATTGTCTACATACATACACACACACACACACACACACACACACACACAAGCATATATACTACTTGGAGGAGACATTGATTACCCATTTAAGGCCTGGATATTAACCCCATGTCATCATTCACATAGAGAGGAGGAATGCCAGACCAATGGAGCACACAGAGTGGTGTGCCCAGTGGTAAAGCGCACCATGGGTTCTGTCAAAAACGGGTACCACTGCTTAGGCAGGTCAGGGCATGTCCTGAAATACACATTTATTCTTCCCAAGAATGTATGAGCATTTTTACAAACGAGATCCCAGGTCCCGACTGCTGCAGGAGCACCACTGACACGGCTGGTGTTTATGTGCCAGTCAGGGTCTCCCCCACGGGACAAGAAACAAACTAAACATTTTAAAACAGCTTTCTATATGAGCTAACTTTACAGCCATCTCTCAAATATGCTTATTAATGAGGGAAGTCAATTGTGTGCAAGTGTGGAACATGTTTGTGACTCATTCCTAACTGAAGTTTCTGTACAGCCGTGCTGCTGTGGTGTGCGGTACCACAGCACCATTTTCAGGTGAAATTTCACACTGCAGTAGCACACATTTTCTCTAAATCTTACAGTCAAGCAATTACATAAAACAAATAAGCAACTCCAAAAATTATGAAAGAACATGTATATTTTGTCTTCTTAGAGATCGTAAATATTGTTATACTTAGTGTATGCTTTTTTTCAGTTAGCACAAGTGGTATGCAGTGCATTCAGAATGTATTTACACCCTTTCACTTTATGCTTTGTAATTTCTGTGTTTGTAGATTGTGTGGTAACAAAATCAGATTATCACAGCAAGTACCTGACATATTCAATTATTACTCAACTTGGAAGTAATATATATATTGTCTGTAAGAAGTTACAGTCTTTCTATATACCTGTTTGGGAGTATTTATCTAGTTTGTATCACTGTGATCTGGTCTGCTACAGTTAGCAATCACATTTATGATAAAACACACAGCTTTCATAATCAGAGACTCGCTTTTATAGATAATTTCATCACTACATTCATCAAAATTTCATGTGGGAGGAAACCAGAATGCTTGGAAGAAATGCAACATTAGTGTACATAGGAAACATGTAAATGGGTTTACTGGGATTATGCTGGACATAAACTCACAGCCCTGGTGAACAGAACTGAGGCTGTGCATATTCTGTTGCTTTGCATAGTTTTAGCACAAAAACAACAGTACATGCATATATGCTAAGTAGTCTGAAGGACTTGGAAATTAAATGTATAGAATGATCTGCAAACGGTGAGTACTTGTTGCTACTCTACGTTAAGATGAGTCCCTGATTCAAACTGCAGAGTAATGCAAACTAAAATTACTGGGGAAAATGTACACTAGCTAGAATAATTTTAATGACAATATTTATAAGATTGAGAAAATAGTGTCCTGTCAAAACATTATGACCACTCCCAGGTGAGGCATATAACACAGATCATCCCATTACAACAGCGAACATAGAGATCTGGGATATATTAGACTGTAAGTCAACAGCTGGTTCTCATAGCTGATGAGCTGGATGTATGAGAAATGGGCAGGCATAAGGATCTAAATGACTTTCCCAAGGGTCAAACTGTCATGGCCAGGTGACTGGGTGAGACATCTGGAATGACAGGGTGATAGGTGCTTCCAGACAATAATGAAGAGTAACTAGCCACAGTGGTCTGAAGTGAGACAAACCACCAATCAGTTACAGGGTATTAGGTGCCTGAGGATCTTTGATGTGTGTAGAAAGCTCTCTCATCTGGTCCAGACCGACAGAAGGGCTACTACAGCCAAAGTCACAAGAAAATGTAATGATTATGGGAGGAATGTGTTACAACACGCAGTGTAGCACTCTCTGTTGTGCATGGGGCTGCGCTGCCATAAACTAACCTGTCTACCATCACTGGCACCTACAATGGGCACATGAGTGTCAGAACTGATTTTTGCAGCAGCAGGTTTCCTAGTCCAATTAGCCCTGTTTCATGTCATATAGACAGCTGGGTATATATTTGTCATTAACTTGTGGAAGGAATGGTACAAAATGCACTGTGAGAAGAAGAGAAGCTGGTGGAAGATGTGTGAACCCTGGGTCTGGCCATTCATGGGGGTATCATTTTGATGGGTGTAGCCTACTAAACATTGCTACAATTCAGGTACACCCTTTCATGGCAATGGTGTTCCCTGATAGAAGTGGTCTCTGTCAGCAGAATAATATACCCTGGTACACTGTATGAATCCTTTGAGGAACATGGTGAAGACTTCAAGCTCTCAAAATTTCCAAGATCTCAATCCAAAGGAGCATCTCTAGGATCTCCTGGAGCAAGTTCTATTTCAAGTGGTTCCACTTTTTAAATTACAGCACTGAAGGGACCTGCTGCTAATGTCTTTATGCCAGATAGTACAGGACAGATGTCTTTATGTCAGATAGTACAGGACATCTTCAGAGGTCTTGCAGAGTCCACGCCTCTGTGGGCAAGATCTGTTTTGGCAGCATATGGAGGAAAAACAGCATATCAGACAGGTGGTCACGATGTTTTAAAATCAAGGTGTATAACATCAATGAAAAGTTGGATATTTGAAAATTACAATATTTCTGCGGCACACAAGCCTTGTGAAAGTGGCATAAGAAACATGTACAACATTTGGTTTATAGCTAAGAACTCAAACTACCCAATTTGTAAAACATTACAAATTGCCTTACATTTTATTACATGCTGACATTGCTGACTGATTATTGCTCCTGTTTTGCATGGGTGGGAACCAAAGCACCTCACTGGACAGATCATTGGTCAGAGAGATGCTTCACCACAAAGGGCTCCTGTCTAAAGAAAGGGGGATAATCCTAACAAGTCTGTACATCCACACTGCAGTGTGAAAAAACATCTGATAAAGCACCTGTCTGACTTCATATAGCACAACATAGCAGCAATGTAAGATATATTTTTGCATACATCTTTGCAAGAGATATTACATTATATATTGCCATAAAGCACTACCTTTAAAATAGGCAATCCTCACAAAGCTTTTAACTTAAGGCTGGCCTAAGCAGGTGAGGGTGTAGATATTCTGGGTAGAAAGGTTATTCTGGGTAGAAAGGTTAAAAGCTGATTTTATTACTGTTACTGTCATAGAGACTGGTATTTAGTGTTAGCACCATCATATTTACGCATTTACTGTAATTTAATTAAAAAGTAATTAAATCTTGAAGACCTGTTTCTTTGTCATAGGCTACCTGCACCACACTCACTAGTTCACTGTAATGAACAGTGTTCTGTGACTGCCAGTACTAAGTGTTTTTTCTGTCCTAACTTCACTTTGCCATTGCTCTCACCACATGTCAGCTTGGTGCTTGGTTGGTACACAATGTGAGTGGGATGCCATGTTAGAGTGCAGCCACTAAGGGATGTCCCAAGCCCAAGGGATCTAGCAAGTCTATGAGGATGTACCCCTACACCTGGCACATGGACAGACTTCACGTTAATACTTAGAGTTGGACAATCCATATACTGATTGCGTCCTGTATAACGTTAGCCTGCCCAGGGGAGTTGGGCAACCAGGCGACTTTAGACCCCAAGGTTTTTTTCCTTTACACTATGGAGTTTTTGGCTCCTCTAGTCTAACTTCCAATAACTGTAATTTTTCTCCAATGACTATAAAGCACCTTGAGGCAATATAAAAAAAGACAAATTCCCCTGCAGGTGGTCTTTGTCTCCTTCAAGCTTGGGTCCCCTACCAGAGGCCTGGGAGCTTGAGGGTCCTGGGCCATATCTTAGCTTTTCCTAGGACTGTGCTCTTCTGGACAGAGATCTCAGATTTTGTTCCTGGGATCTGAGCCACTCTCCCAGTTTGAGGGTCACAGCCCCGAGTGTTCGGGTTACCACAGGGGACCACTGTTGCCTTCACCTTTCACATCTTTTCTAGCTCTTCTTTCTGCTGTTGGTATATATCCATCCATTATCTTAATCACTTATTCCTGGTGAGGGTCACGGGGAAACCTGGAGCCCATCCCAGAGCACATAGGGCAGGGGACACCCAGGGCAGGGCGCCAACCCACCACAGGGCA
>JABJVR010005586.1:0-13385 GCA_025773905.1 Chitala chitala | reverse complement strand
CACACACACACACACACACACACACACACACACACACACACACACACACACACACACACCTGACATTCGCTTGAAGGGTGGCTCTGCACTGCCGTGCAGCCGGAACTTGCACGCCGTCTGCACCATCTGCATGATGATGCCGGCCGTGTGCTCGTCGTTCTCTAGGTCGCCTGCGGACTGTGCGGAGGGAACATATTTGCGTCATTAATACTCAGTTTTAGCACCATGTCTTGATGAACTTTATCTGTTGTCACTAACGAAACGTACGGCCAGCAATTGCTAGTTAAAATGCAGGCAACGCAGTTTTTGTTTAAAATTCCGCAGGATGTAAAAGTCACTCACAGCCAAAACTCCATCCTCACTGATGACCAAATATCCAATTTGGTCTGGGATCCTTTCCAGCCCTTGTGTCAGAGCAGTGGTCTAAAATGTTTCAAGACATTACCGCAAATTTTATATGGGATGATCTGCTTCAAAGACAGACATTTAAAAATGCAAACCAAAATAAATTTCGCCAGTTTATCTATTGTTGTTTCGCACAACTGTAGCTATCCACATTATATTTATACAATTTGCGAATGAAGTCCTCAGTACATATTAATATTTTCCACAAATATCACTAGTAAATCATTCTAACAGAAATTTCAAGAACAACTGACTGGTTCTAGGACAAGCATGCAGCAAGCTAACTAGCTAAAAACATTTGACTTCCTGCTTCACAAATAAAATACGTTACTCAGAAAAGATCAACAGCTGCAAAACTCCCATATTTTAAACATAACATTCTGTGTACATGTCAAATATGGAAATAAATTTCATTTCCTACCATTCCTGAATTTTTTTTATTACAAAAATGAAGATCAGCTCGACACTGAGATGTTACAGTAATCAGTCATATGACCATGAGCGTGTATTTAAAGGGTCCTTCCACTGAGGCTGTCCACTGTGAGCCGTGCACAAAATGAGAAACGCCAGTAATCTTCAAGCTGTGTTTAATATTGTAAACTAATATCAATGTAACAGCATTAAAGCGTGATAAACGTTTAAATACATTTTTCGTAAAAACGCATAGTGATGCGAGGAAAATTATCACGAAATACTATAACGTTATTATTACTATTACTACAAATATTATTTTCCTGTTATAACACTCTGAGAAAATTGACATACTTGTCCTAAAGAATCAATTATTAATTTATCACATACTGACATAATGGCATGGCCAATGTGTATTAGTAATTTATTGAGAAATTAACCTGAATACTAAAAATAAAAAAACCACAGTCACAAAATGAACAAAGGCGACCTCAAAAGATAAAACATAATTTCCGATTGATTACTGCACGACAAAAATTTCATGCAGTACAATGGACAGCCCTGGTCCGAAGAGGGGTCCTCAAAGCGTCCGTGCGTTGCGTAGGAACCGTCAACAGGTTCAGTGCTGAGAAGACGATCGTGATAATACATACCGCCTCGCAGTTAATATACTTCCAGAAGCTAAAAAGTAATCTGTAACTGGAAGTTGTCATAACTTAATCATGTCGATTTTGTGTAGCTAGTTGGCAGTAGTTAAACAGATTTCCCCTGGTTAGTAGTCACCGCTACCTTACAGTATTGAAACAGAAGAAGCTTTAAGTGTCGGCCTTTCAATGGACCTAGACGGTTTATTATATTCATAAGTGTGAATGACTGTGTGTCCCCGTCTGATGCGTGTAGCTGTGTGTGCCACACCGACTAAGCTGTAACCCTTCGCCGAGCACGTTTGCAGAGCAGACTTACTGTCCGCCCCGGTAAGCGGGCCAGCCGGCAGCGGTGCTTGTTTCCCTCCCTTTATTCTGGGAAAGAGGAATGGCTGGCGATGGAGGAAACGCCTTCGACCTGGACCAGAACAAATACGACGCGGACGAGGAGGTTAAAATCATTTGCCTTGGAGACAGTGCGGTTGGCAAATCCAAGTGAGTACATGTGAACCGGCGGCCAACAGGGCGCTGTACTGCTGGGGTCTGCAAACGTCTGTATGGTGCCGTTTTCTAATAAACGTATTTTATTTCTCCAAACAGCAGTTAAATGCCATGCACGCCATTACATAACATTGGTAGTTTTCCACTCTCTTTTACTTATATGTTCCCTCCATCTAAAATAGTCATCCGTGGGCTACCCACTGCCACCCATCGATGTCACTCCCATCACGTTAATATACATTCTCCATGGGTAAAAACAGATAAAACACGTTTCCCTCTGTCAGAATCAAAAGAATCTTGGGAGAAATAGTGTGAACTGTTCGGGTAAACATCGTCGTTTAATTTGTGTCCAGCTAAACGCAATCTTCTGTGTTTTTAGGTTGATGGAGAGATTCCTAATAGACGGGTAGTATCCTTTATCAGTTTGTCCAAAATACTATGAATTTACTGTCTTTCCCTTGAAGTGTTTTATTTCAATCTTTAACGTTTAATCTCCACTGTGTACTTAGTTTAAACTATGTATTTTTAAAATTCTTTTAACTTATTAACAAATGCATCTGTTGGTCAATGGTTATCTAGGTGATCTGGAGGAAAATCAGTTTGTGAAGATTAACGTTGGGAAGTGTGGCGGTCCTTTTACCAGTATCTGTCCTTAACGCAGTCCTCAGTCGTCCCCAGCAGCTGTCAACGTATGCGCTGACGCTGTATAAGTACTCAACCCAGATAGATGGCAAGACCGTGTTAGTAGGTATGTGTGGCACACTGTGTACTCCAGATTAAAAAAATTAGCAGGGATGAGAAAAGCATGTCAAACAGAAAAGATGAGTACAGTGCAGTGCCCGTGTGTGTACCGTATGCACGTGTTCTACACAGACTTCTGGGACACGGCTGGGCAGGAGCGGTTCCAGAGCATGCACCCGTCTTACTACCACAAGGCTCACGCATGCATCATGGTAAGTGCTGTTAGCAAAACGTGAACACATAAACAGCTGGTAGGAGGAGAAGAGAAGTCCACTCTTAGGTCCTGGTCACGCGAACAGCTCACGTGAACAGCTCACCTTACTATTGTCCTCAGCTGGATGTGCACAGAGTATATATATATATATATTTTTTACCACGTAGGAAATATCAACAAGGTGTTTAAATGTTGATAACAGCAGAATTAGCATTCAGCTCCATTTCTACTTTGGGAGTTAGTGTTGTCCATGTACTCGGAGGACTGAGGTGCCCGCTTGTTGCTTGTTCCTGTTTTAATGTTCCTGTTTTAATGTTCTTTTGACTCTTTATAGGTGTTTGATGTGCAGAGGAAGATCACGTATAAAAATCTTACAAACTGGTATAAAGAACTCAGGGAATTCCGACCAGAAATTCCATGTATAGTCGTAGCAAACAAAATAGATGGTAAGTGTGATGGTTGTTTTTAGTTTAGGTTTTAATATTTATTTTAAAATGAAAAGGCATTTCATAGGTGTATTTCTGAAAGATGACTGTCACTGTAAGTAATGGCTGCTTGCTGAAGCATTACAGAGTCAAGTAGTCACATTTATGACTTATAAATACCAGTCAAAAATTTTGACATTAATTAAATGCCTGTTTTTTTATATTAATTGCATGTTAAAGTGACATTTGTGATAATGCATGTAAATGACAATGCAGTGCCTGTTACACACAGAGCAGGACCTATAAACGTGTGGAAAGGAGAGAAAACCGATTGGTGGATAATCCTTTACCGTCATTTGTTTGCAAATGATATTGTAGCTGACATGAAGGTAACTCAGAGGAACTTCAACTTTGCGAAGAAGCAAGGCCTGCCTCTGTACTACGTCTCTGCTGCAGATGGTACCAATGTAGTAAAGGCAAGATCCCACCCGTGTTGCATTTCAACAGCGTAATTCCTCCAATAAAGTGTTTCGCCTAGTGACCTTTACATTACGTGTCCTGCTTACAGTATAAATGTCACTGATTGGCCAACAGAAAGACACCTTAGGGTTTTCAGACACTCAACTCTTTCCAGCAGAAACCCGCTCTGATATACTGAAGAATTAAATAAATATTTAAACTTTTTTTTCTAACAGCTTTTCAAAGATGCTATAAAGTTGGCGGTTTCCTACAAGCAGAACTCCAGCGACTTCATGGACGAGGTTATGCAGGAACTGAAGGTTTGTGTCGCCGAGCTGGGATGCCGCTCTGCTTGATGTGAAAACACCTGAACGGCAGGCTGCTATGTGATTTGCAATGTGTGACAAAGTTGTTGATCTCACACAGAACTTTCATCTGGACGACACGGGACCTACCTCTGATAAGGAGGAAGATATCTTCAAGGATGAGGAGCAGTAGATTGTTTACGAGGAGGCCAGCGTCTCCCTCCCCTTGATGTGCGTCTCCTCTTCCATTTTCTTTTCTTTTTTGTGGGTAAAAGAGAAGGTCTCCGTCTGTGGAGAAGTAAAACTGCCAATGCGTTGCTTTGTACTGTGGCTTTACCTGGTGTGATAATCCTTGCAGAATGAGCTGTGGAGAGACGTTTGGACGAGCCACGCAAGAACATGCAGGAGGAAGAGCACAGCGGGCAATGACAGGACCCACAAGGTCAAGGGTTCAACAGAAACGTCTGTAATAGTGCAAGCACGTGCCATTACTCAACCTGCTTCTCTTTTAGTGAATATATAAAATGTAATATTTATATTGTGCCACTCCAAAGGTGAAGAACAAAGCTGTCATGTTCTATGAAAATGCTTTTTTAGAACATTTTTGTGGCTGTTAAGGCATTATATTTAATATAGTTTTGTGGTGTAAAACCTTCTGTACCGGTGTTGTGCACTGCTTGTTTGTCTTCCCGTTTCCCTGTCTGAGTTTCTGTTTCTAAGCCAACAGGGCCCTGGTTTCCCCTGTCACAGCGGATCCACCTGTACCTTTCTGCGCCGTACTGTACACCTGTGAAACTGTAATGAGCATACCTTTTCTGACACTCTTAATCCACACATAATCCAGCAAAATAATCTGAAAAATGTTAAAACAAAAACATACTGTAGGTTCTGAAGTACCGCTTTAACTGCTGCCCGTAACATAAAATGTGAAACAACACGTTCCGTTCTATAAAGTAGTGAAATTTTCAGTTCTGACAGTCTGAATTAACTTTACATGAGTTGAAGTGTTGTACTTATAACAGGTAGCATCCGTAACACAAAACAAGTTCATGTACTGATTTAGGAACATGCTGTTGTACTGTAAAACAGGTAATGATGTCAATGATTCCTTCTTCCAAGGGCAGTAAAGTGATGTGGTGTGTTAGGATTTAGAAAGAAGCATCTCACTTTTAAGGAGTTTAGCTTTTGTCACTTGTACTGTGGAAAACAAAAATTTAACTTCATTCTTGGTTGTCTTACTGTCATTTGTGTTTGTTTGCACTTAAATGTCCAGTTATGTATTTTCTGGCTGATGTTGATAGGATTATGGGACGATGAGGGTTGTTATGGAGTTCAGTCTTAGGTTTCTGTGTCATATGGCAGGAAACAAAGTATGTGTCAGCTCTATTGTTTTCATTAAATTAGATCATTTTACATTGTCAAGACATTCAGTTAAAGGAAAAGGACTGCAAAATATCTTCTTAATTATAAATTTATTACATAATATAACAAACATAGATCTCTGTGGTGTAAGTATCAACAAGTTAAGACTGATCCCACACCAGTAGTTTATTGGAATAACATCTCTTACAAAAGGGTAAAGTTTATGTTAAATTGGGAGGGACACACTCGTAGATGGACATGTCTGCATTTACGCTGCCTTCTCCCTGTTAACCCCTGAACATTACTAGACATCATTGCTTATCACCAACGTTAACATATTCTAGCAGAGCATTATGTGTGCGTGGCAAAATAACGAGTGACTCCGTGTGGAATGGTGCGATTTTTACACAAAGCAAAGTTTTAGGAAGTGGAAAACCCAAACGCTTAGCAGGGGCACTTCTGGAAATGTACCATGTATACACATTGTAAGGCTTTCTGAAAAATTACTTTAAATTGACTGGCAGGTGTAATCTGAGGACAGAAAATGGTTTAGCTGTGCGATATTTTCACAAGTTTATCCCAATAGCACACTACTCCTAACCCATTTCATAGTTATTTGTAACTAGGCCTATCTAATTTAGCGAGGGATTGGCTAATCCATCAATTTAAATATTTACTCAAGTATGTATGATGAAGGAAATGACATAATCATCCAGATTAGGAAACATTTACTACTGACGTCTCTCAGACAATGTTATTTTTTTCTTTGAGCTATTTATTTCTCTATTTGGTAAAAACCAAACATCCAACTAAAAAAAACTACAATGCTTTGATCTCTTCTGCCTGTAAAACCTCTGATTTGGTGCAAAATGCCCAAGTAAATCCCAGATATTAGGTAGGTTGAAAAAATGTAATCGGTGGAACTATTATGAAGCAAAACAGCTATTTAGTTAAATACCCATATATGGGGGTTCCCTGAATGTCTACCTTATTTTCAGTACATCTGTGGAGTGTGTGGCGCATGCCAAAACACTGAGAAGGTGTACGCAGTCACACTTTTGTATGCTGAAAATGTGACACACCGAGTTCTGCTTTTGGTATAATTTTGGGATCCATTATTAACGCTATGAACAAGTTTTATTTTAATAGATACTTTGACCAATCAGGGCTTAAGATAAATGGACAGAAATGACATTTCCAGCCAGCTAACAAGATGCTTGGTTACTATAGAAACACATTCTTAAAATAAAGCTGTTTTTAAAATGTGCTGTTACCTCATGAATTAACAGCACACTGCAGTTTTGTCATGTTCACATATGTGACACTGACTTAAAAATGACCAGAACTGAACTTCTGGTTGACTTTAAGACAAACATACCGTGTGGTTGAGAGACTTACTTGTACAGTTACAGTTAAACTTGGAACTGTGTTTTGTATGTTATCTTTTATTCTTTGTTCATTTTGTAATGCTGTGGAGAGAAGCTGGGACATAACCCACTTCCTCACTGAAGTGTAAAACAGTGACAGTTATTACACTTCTTAAACACATCCCTTGGTTGATTTCCTGTAAAAGACTCCACACTTTTTCTGTTTCTCAGAAGAATACTTTTAAGATCAGCAGGAAGGAGTTCACTGGGCTTTGAACAAAAACTGACTGCAATAGTCATTCTTACCAAATTATGGTCCATTATACTCTGCCCAAATCATTAGAGTCCAAATCAAATTTTCTGAGGAACAACACTATTCAGTTTCTTGAAATTACTGCTGAAGTACACCCTGCAAGACCCAGATGTGCACTGCTGCTCATATGGAACAGGCTGACGATTACACTCCCGCCTACCGCTCAAGGTACCGTGTCTGATCCTTCGCCTTCAAACAACTTCAATCCCTAACTGTATAAAATGACTCAATACCAAGTGTCTTTGCAAAAAATTCAGTTTTCCTTTGTATTAGGTTACTTCAATAAAATTTTATTATAATTTTTTTTGAACAACTGAATTTTATGCTGTTTTATAAAGATCAATTAATTTTTAAAAATTGTTTCCATCTCAAGTAATTCATTTTATCCTGAGCCGTCTTGGTCAAGAATATTCAGGATATTGACACTTTATTACAGTACTTCCTTCTGACAATGAAAACCGAGCGTTTCACAGACTGAAAGAACAGCAGAGCCACACTCGTACCAAAGATGCCACCCAGTTTTCAGGAAGAGGAAAGCACGACGAAGCCTAAAACTAACATGGGTTTATATCAGAGTAGCAGAATAATGGCTCTTAAAGCTCACCATATCAGTTCACAGTGCAAGAGTGACACCCCCAACACCAAAAATCTCTCATCCATCATGGCAAATTCTCAGATTTGGCATTTTTCCTGTTCAGTTTGTGCTTTATCCTTTTAAAAACAACGCTGACATTGTAAACTGAGCCGAGAGAGTAGACAAATGCAAGCTGGCGATTACTTTTTAAGTGTGTTGTCTGTGGCGTTACAGAAAGAGAGGAACTCAGGCAGCAGAACCAGACTGTGGCCTGCCCCCGCCAGGTGGGGCCCAGTCTGCTCTGTACCACACGCTGTCTACTGCAGTTCAAACATAAGACACTTTTAAACGTTATAATCTCAGAATATGAGTAAAAATGAGAAAATCTCACAAAAATGTAATTTTATGTATATATATATATATATATATATAAAGTTTCTTATTTTGGGTGCTTGATTTAAATAGCTGTTTCACAAGTATGTACTGTACAGACAAACAACACACACACACACACACACACACACACACACACACACCATACCCAAAACTGTACTTAAAGTCTTGGTCCACAGTATACACAGATTTATTTATTTATTTATTTAATTTTAATTATAGATCCTCTTTTGTTTTCAAGTGATGAGCTGGGAGGAGAAAGTGTGACATATTAACATTTATATCTTCTACTGAACTTAAAGCATGTAGGGGGTTTTTTGCTCCCAGAAAACAGGTCTACATCTTAAAATTTATAATAATAATAATTATTATTATTATAGTAATGATAATAATAATTTCTCAGAGCCAATGTTTCACAAACAACTTCATACATCTAAACAGTCAAAATACATTAAAATAGTCTTTCCAGCAATTAGAATAGTAAAAATTTTAAAAAGTAGTAATAAAATTAGATGGTAAAAAAGCTCAGTCTAAAATGATATGTCTTTAATAATTTACTTGACTGGGTATAGCTTAAATGTCTTCAAGAAGAGAATTCCACAACTGGGGGGCATACTAGCAGAAGGCACAGTCCCCCAGGCTCTTTAACATGCTGAGATGTTGCTGAAGCAGGAGCAGGTTCGCAGTGTGAAAAGAACAGGTTGGTGTGGATGGGGTGATGAGTTCACGAAGATAGGAAGGGGCTAACCCATGAGCTGCTTTATAAGTTAGCATATGTATTTTGAAATCAATACGCGCAGACACTGGAAACAAGTGAAGGTTTGCAAGTCCAAGATAAACATATTGAGTTGGTGTGAGTGTGAGAATTTGATGCATGATGTTGTGCAGATTGTAATTTGGCTATGAACTTTGATGGAGGAGCAGACAAAAGGGCATTATGTTTTCCTCTATGTTTTTATTACTTTTATTACTGTTTGTGCATAAAAAAGAAGAGAAAAAAATGCATTTTCAAATGTCCACTCATTGAGTTTTTAACACAGCTTTAAAAGAGCTGTCCCCTGTTGTAACCACTATGCATGAAAGGATTAAATGTGTTTTGTAAGTAAACTGATCATCAGAAACAAAGCCAAGATTTCTCACAATTAAAGAAGTTTGTACCCGAGTATTACCAAATTTAACATTTCAATTACCATGTTTCCTACTGATGTGTTTTTGCCAGTTAAAAAGTACTTTATTTATTTATTTTTTTAAGTCTGCAAAAGAGATAATGATGTGAAGGTATCATACAGCAAGAAACGCATCCAGAATGAGCAAAAACATCTACTTGTGGTGTGACTGTGACTTTGCGTATACCATAAAATGGTAATTACATAATTTTCAGCATTCAATAAACTTAACATATTTATTGTAATCAAAAAAGAAAATAAAAGTCTACTAAAGCACAGCAAGGCAGACTTTCTCTAGGAAAAAAAAAAAGTTTCAGTTGTTCCTTTGGTTTTGTTCATCTAGGTAACACATTGTTTATTGCACATGATAACACAGTGAAAAAGAGATGTTTTGTTGTGCTGGAGATGTTAATGTCATAGGCACCGTATTTAAGCATGAAGTAGTGCACACTCTTAGCATAAGGCTATGAGGATACCAAAGAGAGAAAACATAATGCAGTGACCACCAGCAAGGACAGAGAAACTTCCCATTGAATTTGAGCTGATAAATTGCTCCATCCTGGCCTTCATTCTTACAACTGTATATTTCAAATTACAATTGTGAAGCAGAAATATATAATACAAAAAGGTATGGAGTTTTGGGTATGTAGAATATGGGTAATTTGTTGTTTAGACCACTGACTTCCAGGCTTGTATGTGCTACAGCTATTAGAAGGAGAGAAGACAAGATGAAGACTGAAGGAGGCCTACCTCCCCCTGAATACACAAACATGGAGTACATGAAAAAAAAAATTGAAGGGGACCGATAATGGTGTCTAAAAGGGGGAGGGGGGGGCTCATGTCAGACCCAGTTATACCTGTCTGTGTTTGTGTAGAGTAATTATAGTTTTTTTGTTGGTTGACCTTGGAGTTATATATTTGTACTGGCAGCCAATGTGATGTTTTTCCCATTATTTACGGTTCAAAGTGATGACCAAAATTGGGGGAAATGACAGAAAAGAGATGTACACTTTCATGTGAAAGAATGCTGATATGTTGAACAACATAATGTATGTTCAGAAATTCTATTCATCATCATCATCATCATCGTCGTCATCTTTGCTATGATCATGCGTGTGTGTGTGTGTGTGTGTGTGTGTGTGTCTGTGTGTCTGTGCGTTTAGTATTGACTATTGTTGCAAAAATTGTGAGAACTTACAGGCCTGGTAGTCATGTTTGCAGTCACCAAGAGATGTCTCATCAGTGATACACTGATGTTTAAACTGGCCTCTGTAGGAAAGCTGAAAACTTTCATGAATTCCCTTGCTATGTTGTGCCTCAGAAAGAGAAAATTGCTTTTAGTTGTTCATATGTGGACCCCACCTTTTGAGATCTGACATAGGTTTCTTTATGTGCTGAGACTTACCTGATAAGGTTCCCTGCTAAATGGTGCTTAATAACAAACACTAATATTGGTAAAAAGCCTAATGCAAACTGTGTGTTCCATAACCACTGTCATACAAATGTTATGCTTGCTGGAGCTGACAATATTAGTGCCATCTGTAAGCTAGATAATTACAAACTATTAATAGCTGGACATTAAAAGGCTTGAATATAAAAAGATCTGATAACTTGTCCTTTTCACAATATGTCCTTTATTAATAACATTTTTCTCTTTTAATTCGTGGATGGAAGAATAAATGTATGTTATTCATTGTGTGATGTTTTACTGTATTGGTGTATTTAACTGAACAACTGAGGTGCTGTTGTGTCTGGTATCTTCCTGTCAGGGGGTACATTAAAGTAAGTTTGCGCTCTCTCTCTCTTTTTCGATACTGACAATGTTTCAGAGTAATAGACGTAATATGACCTGACACACCTGACTTAGTCACACCTTCAGGTCACAGAGACAGTAATCTGGTGACCTAAAAGGTCTGGTGACTCAATGGGTAGAACATCAGGTTGGTATATGGAAGTTTCCTGGTTCAAATCAAAGCCCACCCACCAGGTGTGTCCTTGAGCAACACACCCAGTGTTAGCTCATTGTAAGATGTATGTGAAATGTCGTAAGTTTCTTTGGATAAAAGCATCTGCTAAATAAATATAAATGGTGATCTTTATCCCGGCCCTAGTTTTGGTAATAGCCACTTTAAATATTTGGTGTAGGTAACATCACACAGACACTAATGATTTCCGTCACCCGCAAGAAGGGCCCTTTAAATAAAGACCGTGACAAAATATGACATATCACAGTAATAAATGCATGAAACAAATTTGTATTGTTTAGTGTTCTTATCTGCCGTCCAGTGTAGACTCAATAGTCAGGTACAGAGCCAGGCCTTTTTTTTTAAATCATGTAAGTAATCTGGAAAAGCAGTGCAGGACATTCCTCTATTATTGCTCTCTAAACAAAAATAGCATTTATAAGTGGAGTTTAAAATACAAGTAATTAATGTATAAAAGGAGCGTTTAAGAAACTATGCACAGGACTTCCAGGTTATCTTTGCAACATGCATCGAGTAACTATTCACATCCTCATTGTGCATAGTTAAAACTGCAGTGTGGGGAAGCAGGTGTTGGACCAATCAAATTCTGAATTAATTAAAACATAATGTACAATATGTAGCTTTGTAAACTATAATATCATACGTTATCAAATAGCATTGAAAACATTCTTAGCATTCATTAAAAAAAAAAACAACAAATACAAAGTACAACACTACAAATGCATCTAGCAGTTTACTTAGAGGATGCACCGCATTCTGAAGCACATGGCGCCGCATTCTGAGGCACATGGCGCCGCATTCTGAAGCACATGGCGCCGCTTTACAAAAGAAATTGAAAATATTACAGAAATAACAGCAGATGAATGATTGAAGTTAAAAGGTAAGAATAAAGACAGAGAACAGCAGAGAAGAGGAACCAAAAACTCCACAGTGGAAAAAAAATAATAAAAATAAAAAAATAATAATAAAAAAATAATAATAAAAAACCTTTGAGGGCCCAAGGCTGCCCAGCCCCTGGGCGTGCTAACATTACAGAATAAACAGGTTTTGATTGAGACTATGAATGTTAATAGCACTATACAGTCCTTCTTTGCTCCAGGTGTTGAAGGAACTCTCAGCAGGCTCATGGTGTCCCATGAGCAAAAGCTTCATCTAAAGGTGTCAGCAACTCTAACAAGTCATCCTGCTTAGATGGTGCCCAAGTGGGCACTGGGTTTACACATGGGCAAAGAAGGATTACTGATAGGGGCTACTAAATAATACAAATGCTAGTAGTACCATATCAAAATATTACAGTTATATTGCATGTACAGCATATGCCAGCAGCATTGATTACAGTGAGCTATGGACTCTTCTGTGGGAAAGCTAAATTAAAGAAGTAAGTCTTCAATTGGGATTTAAGATTGAGAGTGATTCCACATCTTGAACGTATCTAATCAGACTATTCCACAGACTAGGGGCCCTATAACTAAAAGCTCGAGCGCGGATACTTTTAGGAATACATGGAGAATAGATAGAACGATTTGGAATTTATGTATTAATCAACTCTGTTAGATATACTGGTGCTATGCCTTTGAGTGCATTATAGGTTAACAAGAGAACTTTGAAATCAATTCTGTACTTAACAGGAAGCCAGTGGAATGAGGATAGTGCTAGAATTATATAGACTTAGATGGTCATAGTTTCTGCTTCCTGTGATAATTCTAGCAGCTGCGTTTTGGTAAAAAAATTTACAGTAATCTAACTGACTGAAGAAAAGTGTGCAGTTTTCTCAGTATTCTCTGTAGTAAAAAAATGCTACAGCTTACCAATATTTCTCAGCTACAAGAAGTACATCTGTGAAACTGCATTAACATGAGAACCAAAGGAGAGGTTTGAGTCTAAAATGACACCTAATTAATGCATTGAGTCACTAACAGAGAAACAGAGGTCAGCAGCATTGAGGGCTGAACTTAAAGTCGTCCATTAAGGTCATTACCCCCAACCAGCAAGATCTCAGTTTTATCGGTGTTTAAAAGCAGTTTGTGCTCATCTACCTTTCAATATTAGATTAGATTAGATTAGATTGAACTTTATTGATCCCACAGTGGGGAAATTCACTTGTTACAGCAGCTTATAGG
>JABJVR010005585.1:0-50191 GCA_025773905.1 Chitala chitala | reverse complement strand
CCTCGATCGATGTCGCTGATTACCGCGTGGCGTGGAATGCCACGCGACATGTCATCGGTCATCAGTAAGCGAAAAATATTTGAATAGACGCTTCGAATATTCGAATAGCAAAATAAAACGAATACCGCATCCCTACTTATTAACAGCGTAACTGTACAACAACAGCATCTACAGGTGTGTTTCAGTGTGGTGTGACACCGGCATCGCGCTGCCCATGCTGAAGCGTTATCACCTTAGCTTTATTATTGTCAGTAATGTTATGGCTGGTAATGCTGTTCCATTCTCAAGTTCAAGGTTTTTTTGTATACTGCGCTTTGACTAACTGAGAACCAAAAAATAACATGAGATTGTGAAGAATGACTTCTGTGTGTATTGAACTGTTGATTCTCTTGGGGAAAAGATCTTGAATTATTTAGTTTATTGAATTTTTACCTATTAATATTCTTCAGATTTTTCTGCTTGCTTTATTGAGAAGGACTGTGCTGAGATGTGCATATTTGGCTGTTAGCATGAATAAAGTGCACCACAGTCCACATGTCTCTGTAGGACGTTCTGCAGCCGGGGAGGGAATGAAAATCAAAGCATGCAACATCTCTGTTTAAAATTCTGTTCTGTTGCACTTTTTTGGAGACTTTGATAATTAATCATCCTTCCTTTAAACACCCCTGTTTGCACATAATTTGTTGTCAAGAAAGCAGGTACAGTTGGTACCTGCAAGCAGAACCCTGTTTCTGCTGATTCAAAAACTTTATCTCTTATGCTGGTGTTAGCGACTTGTTTACTCATGCTTTTATTTTTTTTTACTGATAAACGAGATCCTAATGAGCGTTTGGTGGCTACCGTGTTGTACACTTGGAAGCCTGGGGAGAAAGTGAAAGGTCATGTTGGATAATGCGTTCTGATAGGATTTAGTTTTTGCTAATGCTGATTTTGTGGATTATGGGGAACACCAGTCATGTTAACCAAGAAAATTACTTTTTGATGCCAGTCATTACCTTAATCAAATGTTTTTTAAATGCATACTTTCAGGCAGGTGTACGTTTTGCCTATGCTGAGTAATATAGTAAGTTATTGTACATAAGATGTTACTGCAAGGTACACCTGACAATATAATCCACTTGTACTGTTCAGTATGCATGGTCTGTAGAAGAGAGTATGACAACGTAAGAAAGGATGAGGAGTTTCCCTGTCAGGCATATTACCCCTAGCAAAAGACATGATGTATATGAATGTGTGTTCATCATTAGTCCATCTCACTGGAAGTATATATAATGTGGGAAGAGATACATTTGAGAATAGAACGCTTTATTTTTATAGTGCCTTTCTCACACTCAAGAACACATTTAACTCTTCCTTTGGGGGAAAGCAGTGGGCAGCCGTTTTCTCAGCACCGGGCGAGCTAGCACCAAATGTCTTGCTCAGGGACACACCTGATGACTGGGGCAGGATTTGAACCAGGAGGCTTCCACATCTTAGCCTGGTGTGCCACACATTGAGCTGCCAGGCTGTTGATGATTCGGTCATGTGTCTATGTAATTATCTAACAAAAAACAATTTTAAGAATTGTAGTTCCCAGTTAACTACTGTAAAATTCTTTTCTGTGTTGTTTACCTGTCTGCAATGGGGTGTCCACAATGTCATGTCAGGTTTTTTAAATTTTTATTATTATTTATATATAAGTTTGAACACATGTATAAAATGTTTGTCTAGAGAAGGGTCTGTAATTTTTTTTTTCTTTCTCATCTTTAAAGGGTCACTGGTGTAAAAAAAAAAAAAAAAAAGTTTGCGAATGGTACTATAAGCCATACTTGGGTAAAAGAACACAAATCAATTAAAGTACAAAGCTGACTAGTGCTGTTTTAAAACTTCATGACTAATCATATTGTCATATCCTGTGCTGTCAGCCAAAATACTTTTATATCATTTCAATGTGAAAATTCATGCAGATTGCTTTCTGCATACCATTGTTGAAAAGGGTATGTCACATTTATAATGTGAGCTATTTACTGTATTACCGTAAGCATGTAGAAAAAATTCCAAGATGACAATTGTGTTTATTAGATTACATTTTGGTAACGCAAAAGGTGGATCTTGAGGGTGTGGGTGAAGTTATGACCAAGGTACAAATATTTCATGCATTGGATCTTGAGGGTGTGGGTGAAGTTATGACCGAGGTACAAATATTTTATGCATGAGCCGATGTGCGCAAAAGCAACATTCATGATGCAGCCTAGTGATAAGAATCTCGCCTGAAATCTCTCTTTTCTCTTTGTGCTTTAGGAAATACACCTTTACACCTTGCTGTTATGATGGGACATAAAGGTGAGTAAAAAGTCTCATGTCAGATGCCCCCTAAATTGAGATTATCCCTCTCCCCTCAAACTTTTCCATGTAAATAATAAAAGTTTGGATGACTATGTTGAGGAACAATAATTAGTGAAGACATTTTGATGTGTAAACATTGATGAAGTTCACATGCTAGTTTGGAAAGACTATGTGAATGTATAAAATAGTCACCAACCAGGGACCATAAATGTGACGAGTGTCTTTAATGGAGTTTGAAACATGTATATATAGTGAAGCAGGTGAAAGATAGAGCAAAGTACTGTCCAGATCAGTATTGATAGGAGAAGAAACAAGGCCAACAAACCATTACCAAATCGTTTTGAAGTGTCACCTTTGGAAAGGACATTAACTGTGAGATACGATTGGCATTCAGACAGTAATTTTCACCATGGAGGTATACTCCGAGACAGAAATGAAGCATGCAGTAATTGTACTGGGTGTGTTCAGGGTATAATAAAGAATGATTTTTAAGGGGGTGAAATGATTTCATTGTCCTTTGCTGCGACACAACCCCCCAACCACCCCCAGGGCTCAAACTCTATTTTTAATATTTCTGGTAGGCAGTTCAAATAACATGTACTCGCCTCCTAGCAAGATGTTCTCTCATTTTATTCAACTTGTATTGAATTATCTTCACATACCCCTATACATTTTAACAAAATAATTATTAATTGTTGAAGTCAGACACCATATTAACCTTGAGCATTGTTTTGTGTGGTGTAGTTAAAAGATTTATGAATCTTGCCATGATCAGTGGTAACATTACTTTATTCCTCATTTTCAGATGATAGAGGTTGAGTTATCATTTGGTGATATATATATTGAATACTTTACCTATGTTTTGTTATGTAGGCTATACTGATGTAAAAAAAAAAAAAAACAGACATTCAGCAGGCTCAGCTGGTTGAAATAAAGTCAGATCTTTGCGTTGGTCTGCTAACCTTCCACTGTGGCAGTCTGATACTCTGCTACAATAAACTTTTTTTTTTCTTTTTTTTTTTTTGCAGAATTGCATTTGCCACAAAAGTGCAGATGGGCCATTATTTTAATTGCTTTTGTAGCAATGATTTTGTTACAATAGGGAGTGTTTGTTTCTTCTGTAGTTGCAAATGAAAGCTGTGTTACTGTACACATAAAAGGTACTAATGCCATAAATAGGGTCCCTCCAGTGAGGCTCGGGAAAGGTTTGATGCTTTTGTGAGGGCTTACCACGACAGCTCTGCAGGTAGCGTTGTTACTTCAGACCATTGTGGTCATGGGACAGCATCTTGGCCCTGGATTCCCACTATGTATGCATGCACTGTGCATGTTATCCTTGCACCTGTGTGCGTTGTCTCCCGCTGCCGACTCAATTGCATCAAGTGTATGTTGAGTTGATATCTCGACCACAGTGTTTGCTACTCTGTTTTTTGCCTGTATGTAATTTTAGAATGGACTGGAGTTAGACTCCGGACCCCAAGTGGTCTTGGTTTCATTAAGCAGATTGAATACAAGTTAGTGAATTTTAAAAGTATTTAAGAATGTGGGAAGTGGAATAACTGAAACTTATTTTTATGTAAAGCATCAAAAACTTTGTCATCCCCATATTTGTACTTGAAGCACTGACTTTTTGAGATTTTGATTTCTCATTACATCTAGAAAATGAGTACGTGCTTTTAAAAAACTTCCCACAAGGATTAATGAAGTCATTTGAATTTGAATTTCTGTGTTAAGATATACTGGAAAGCTATCTGACTGAATGCAGTTATGACCTGCATTGTATTCAACAGTACAGTTAGCTACTAGACATTGATTTCTGACAAATTTGGCAGAAAGGTATATAAAAGGAAGATTATGGACATTATGACCTAGAGTATATGACAGATACCAACAGTTTATGTAAATAACTAAAGTAAATGAGCAACAAAGTCAATTTTGTAAAGGTAAGACTAGGATTTATTCTTTCTAAGGTTGTCAGAAAATGAAATCTTCATTTAATTAATTGACTCTGAATTTATATATCCACTGGAGTTTAATTTTGCATCACTAAAATCTAAACATTCAGCAGGAATTTGAAAGCAAATGATTTTAGTGGTGATGATCAATGATAGATGATAAAGGTGAAGTTTTAAGTTCTGAGAGGCTCCCTGAAGAGATCTGTCTTCAGTTGCTTTCGGAATGTGGGCAGGGACGATGAAGTCTTCAAAGCAACAGGAAGCTCATTCCACCATATAGGTGCCAGAGATGAGAAGAGCATAGGTTGACCAGTCTTCAGCAGGGGTGCAACCAGTCTCTTCCCATTAGCAGACCATAAACATCAGGATCTTGTATTTAATGCATGCCTGGACCTGAAGCCAGTGTAGTAGGCAGGGGAGTGACGTACGTCTGTTTGGGATGAGACATGCTTCTGCATTCGGGATCCTAGGGATACGTAGCAGAGGCTGGGAGGCCGGCCATGAGTGAGTTGCAATAGTTCAATTTTGACATGACTTATGCCTCGACCAGGAGCTGAGTTGAATATTCTGTAAGACATGGTCTGATCTTCTGATTTTAACTAAGTAAGTAAATATTATTTGGCTTAAGTAACAATTTCATGTTATTGTATTTATTAGAATTAATGTCTATACCAACCTCCTGCAGTCACTTCTGTGCAGCAGTGTTTGAGTGAATGAGCAGTTTGACTTAAGGTATATGTAAGTGCTTTGGAATGGAAGGTATACGTGCTTTATACGATATGTGGGTGGTTTAAAATCCCAGGACAATCATAATGCCCTGACAGCAATAGTTAAAGGCTCATATGAAATGTTTTGAGAAAGAAGGAAACAGTACTCAGAATGTGAGTGTTTCATGTTCCCAGCCTTTTTTGGCTCATTTTGGATTATTATTTATTTTATTATTTTTTTATTTTTTTGACTCCGCAGCTGGGAACTGATGCAGTAAAGAGAAAACATTAACATTTTAAAGTGAAGGTTGGCAGGGCTAACCTGTAGAGAATGAGGAAAAGTTAATTACAGTTTGCTGCACCTTTTTATAAATTTGACATTGCTTACATGCACTGATCAGGAACACAAAAACAAAAAGGTTGAATTAACAGTTTCATGTAAGATTCATGTGACTAATAGAAATATAAATGTGAGTAAGGGTACAGAAGAATAAGCTACAGTGTTTGGAGTTGGTATAGAAATTGTACTATGAAATCGTTTGACTTGACAAAAATATGAAAGTGAAGCACAGTGTCGTTGTTTTGGGTAGATCGCACACGCACGCCTGGCCAACACAGTAGAGGTGGCAGTGTGTTTCTGTGCCCTGTTTTTATTACCTACATGAAAAAGGTCTTTGTCACTTTAGCGTGGGTGGAACATAATTTGGACCTTCAAACCTGCTTGTCCAATGTGCTCATTCAATTACGGCCTGTCAGTCTGTCATTGAATTGTTTAAGCTTCAACTACTGCCGCGTTACACCCAGGAGGCCCAGAAGCTTTCCTGAGGATAACAAAGAGGACAGAAGGGCTTTAAGGTCATATTAAAATGTCACGCAGGTTTCTACTTGTTTCAGGGTGTTGGTGTGCCGTTTAACCAAACTCCTCTGGATCTCAAAGTAAAATACAGGAAAAACTCTAAACTCTCACCTTCACTAGTTTTAATCCTTTGTTTCAACAAAGAATTTTGCTGAGGTAAGTTTTGATAAATAAAAATGTGATGTTTCATATCATTTGTACACCTTATTTGTGAGTCTTCTGACTGAGTAGGACTGTTCAGGAACATTGTGAAATATACAGCCTTGATGTATACTGCTGAGTAAGAAATGCTGCTCTTTCCAGTAATGAGTTCTACTGGAATTCTGACCTTTCCTGGGTCATTGCCAATTTTTGGTAAATTGGAAATGTTGGTTTAACATGAATTTTGATGAGACTTTGTAGGGCTTGACAGTTGCAAGGCTGTGTCTACAAAAGTGATCTCATCTCTTTGTCACATTCCCAAGATCTTTGCCAGGGGTTCCCAAGTATTTTTAGTTTCCACCATGATGAAGTACATGCCTTCTAAGTGCTCATAACACAGGGCTAATTTATGTACAGCTAAAAGCATGTTTCAGCAATGCATTATTCTGGTTGCATTTGAAGCAGTTGGCCCATAGTCATTTGAATGTTACGGTGCATTTACATTCCGTTTATTTAATCTTCAGTAACATGCTTGATTGTGTTCTCACATAGAATTTGATTAATGCAATTACGTATGCCTATATTATTTTATAGCTCATTTGTATGCTTTGCCTGTAGATATAGAAAAAGTATAGTATTGTGTTGATTTATTTACCAAAGTTAGTTTTACTTGGAAAAAATTAGGTCAGACAGCATCACAGATAAATTAACATCTCAAGTCTCCTGAATTACTAATCAGTTTTGCACCTGATGTCTCATAGCCCAAAACAAATACAACAGCAAACACGTTTGTGTAGAAACATTTGCTTTTTATACATTTTGACAAGATTACAGTGTGACCTTTCTATTTCAGTTGCAGATTAAAGTGTGTTATAGAGCAATATCTGCTTTGGTCACTGGCAGCAGGACCGTGGGTGTGGTATTACTGTGGTGAATTAAAACCAAAGAAGGATTATACTCTGTGGTGTTAGGTATTTGTCTTATCACACAGTTGTACAAAATAGCTATGAAGTTGGCTGTACTTTTTAATACAAAGATGACATTGACCTAAAGCCTTTTCATAAGTAACTTATTATGCTGAAGTGGTATAAGTAATGTTTAACATTTACTTTGTCTGTTTATTGAATAATGTACCTTCTTGTATGTGTTATGCCTGTACCAGTTCCAACAAATGTTTTTAATGTTGCTGTTCTGGCTGTGGCACCATCAATATCGTCCCAGCGTCATTCAGACCTGTCTAATGTGTCTGCCATGCCTAACTGATCCTTTTAAATGGCATCAATAGAGAAGAGCTGGGTGTAAATGTTGATTTTAGCAGAAACTCAATCTTGCTCTTGATTGTGACTCCATGTTCTTTCAATGGAAGCCTGTCAGCTTCCAGAGACTGTTTCTGTTCTGACCGTGTTACCGGCCTGACTGCTGATCGTTGCCACCTCCTCCCTTGGCTCTGATCCAAGAGGCCATGTTGGTGGAGCAGCTCTTTTGTCTGTGTAAGAGCGACTCTGTAGTGCTCTGCTTTTATGTGACAGCTTGGCAGCTCCTGTTTACATGGGCTGGCTCATTTCTGTCTTGGTGTGTTGCGTAAAGCTCCCCAAGGCTCAGCCTGCATGTCCTGTTTCAGGCGCCTTTCTTTTCACCGACAGCATGGTCGCTCACATGACGAGGACAGTGATGTGTCAGCCATTGTATGTGTTCCCAGAAACAAGCTTGTTTCAGCCTTTAAAAAAAAAAAACGGGGTTGTCATGTTTCAACAGCTCCAGTGCTTGTGGACTACGATGCGTATTGTTTTGTGGTAAAGCTTGTGATCTTATGAAATGTCTGACAATTAGGCTTTTTTTTTTTTTTACGGATGTATTTTTCCCACTGTATATGGGAATCAATTTGAAAATGCCATGCTTTTCACCACCCAGATAAACGCACAGGACTCTGTGAAGGCTGTTGGTTAACGGCAGATTAGCTGAGATGTCTTTTCACACAGCTGCCACTTGTTTGATCTCGCGTGTTTGTTTTGTGTGCTGCAGTCCTCGCACAGTGCTGGTTTTGCCCATATGTGATGGAAAGTTACTATAGGAAGAGCCTTTTAAACATAGCCAGGAAGAATCACTTCAAGTGTCTATGTTGTCACGTTTTAAGGGCCCAAGCTGTGAGTGTGAACATGACCTTTCTTACCTGCCTTCAAACCACTCTGAAAATGAGCCTATTTGCTACCCCACCCCCCACCCTTTATTTACATGCCATCATGGAAAAGTTTGTACTGTGGTGTTTTGCTGCCACAATACAAAAAATACAAGTATATATGCTGTGTTTTAATGTGAAACGTGTCTTGTTATAGCGAAAAACATTCTGTATTTTTACACTATGCTTATGTGTTTTTAAAAAGAAACTTCTTTTTACAAGTACTGCGTTTGAACTACAACTCATTTCACAAAACCAACATGTCTCATATTGTGGCAACATTATGCCACAGTAAGTTCTGGCCTGTTTTGTCATTTAATAAGCTTGTGTCTGAATACATACACTCACTAGCCACCAGGTACAACTTGCTAGTACTGGGCTGGACTTCATTTTACCTTCAGAACTGCCTTAATTCTTTGTGGCATAGATTCAACAAGGTGCTGGAAACAGTGTGTAAAGATTTTGGTCCATATTGACATGATACCATCATACAGTTGCTGCAGATTTGTTGGCTGCACATCCATGATGCGAATCTCCTGTTCCACCACATCCCAAAGGTGCTCTATTGGATTGAGATCTGGTGACTGTGGAGGCCATTTGAGTAGAGTGAACTCATTGTCATGTTCAAGAAACCAATTTGAGATTTTAGCTTGGTGACCTGGGGCGTTATCCTGCTGAAGATGGGTAAACTGTAGTTATAAAGGGATGGACATGGTCAGCAACAATACTCAACAATACTGTGGCATTTAAACAATGATCAATTGGTACTAAGGGGCCCAAAGTGTGCCAAGAAAATATCCCCGACACCATTATAGCACCACCACCAGCCTGAACCTGTGATGAAAAGCAGGATGCCTACATGCTTTCATGTTTTTTCTGCCAAATTCTGACTCTACTATCTGAATGTCACAGCAGAAATCAAGGCTCATCAGACCAGGCAACTTTTTTCCAGTCTTCCAAAATTTTTCCAATTTTGGTGAGCCCCTGTTCTTAGCTGACAGGAGTGGCACCCAGTGTGGTCTTTTGCTGCTGTAGCCTGTCCGCAGTCTTTTGTTCATTACCTCTTTATCCCCTAGACATCATACATTCCTTTAAATGTCCCATACATAGCTGAGCCGGTGAGCATATATGTTACTGGCAATGTGTAAAATTAGGAATTGTATAGAATGCCTAGGAAATCATTTTATGCAATGCTAAAAGGCAAACCGGCAAAGTCTCTTCACTAAAGATCTTTTCATGACTCTCTTTTCATGCTTTGCCTAAATCATACTTGTCATTCTGTGTAATGCCTAGGTATTATAGATAAAGCCTAGGAAAAGTACAATATATAACATGTTAAAATAACACAGACATATCATGCTTTGCCTAAAAACATCATGCATTCAACAGATTTCCTAGGCATTCTATACAATGCCTGCTTTTCACACATTGCTGGTAACACATAAAATTAAGATCAAATTTGTAACAGTATCACACCTGATCCTGTGGACGCACCAGGTATGCTGACCATTGCAGATCACTGATCCCTTAATTAACTGGTCTTACATTAAATTATTTGGAAATAAACAGGGAAAATTTAAATAACATTAGTTACTGCAAGTTCCCTCGATTTAAGACAAATGAGTTTTGGTGTAGAGCTACCTGTCTCAGTCACTGAATAATCAATACTATGATTATGTTAATATATGAAATGAAGTCTATAAAATGTACGTGCTTCAGTTTCACAATAGCCTTTGCTACACAGTCAATGGGCAAACAAGTGTGTAGTCAGTGCCAGATACATACTGGTAATACAGAAAGCAGAGCACGGTGTTGAATGGGACTTGTGTAAAAGGAGCAGTAGGTGGTGTGTGACACTGGTATTGGACAGGAAATTTGCTAGCTGCTTTGCTAGCTCCTTCTGATGGACTTACATTTTATTACTGCTCTTTGCACTTGTTTCCTTTAAATGCCCCCTGAAACGTGCAGAGCAATAAATATGATGGAGGAGGAAAGGGTTTAGCACATAAATCATGATAAACAACTAAACAGAGCTGATTGTTAGGACTGCCTGTAAATTCTCAATTAACTTTCCTGCTTCAGCTGCTTTTAGCCTTATATTACATTTTGTGTCATGACATTTTGAAATCTGGTTATTACCAGTAATCTAAAATGGTTTGTGGATGTCCCGTTAAAATCATTTTGTGAAATGCACTAGTGACAGGAGGGTGTATGTCATTGTAATGCTTATTTTCTTTGGTTCTGCTCAGTTCAGATTGTCCCATGTGCTGTCATTGCCGTCTTGAATCTCTACACAGTGTGATATCTGACTGATAGTAGTTAATAGCACTACTTGTGCTACAGCTATTATTCCTCTTTTCCACTTCTGCATTTCCATTTTCTGCATAAACTGTCAATATGCACAGTCTGTGTAAAACAAAAAAAAAGCTTCATTTTTAAAGCCATTTTTTTATCACAATGAGACATTGATATGAAATTGATATGAAATATTCATGTTTTAAGACTAATTTGTGCATTGCCATAAACCTGTGTTGTCTCAACAAAGACAGGCACTCAGCTTTGTACTGATAATGGATGTAAAGTTTAGTGTGTATGTGTGTGAAAGATGCACATGTTGTTTTTGAATGTGTATTTACACCTTGTAAATGGCACCTTTTTATTTCGTATGTGTAATTATGCTCAGCACAGGATAACATTTCCTGTGTGTCATTGTACTGGAGGGGTATAACATCAATGTACTGTACTCAGATGGTATTTTTTATTATGATGACTAATTGTATTTCATTCACACTGATGACATGTCCTTTGCGTTTCTGTTTTGGCTGAATACACTCTGCATAACACAGGTTTTACACCAGTCATCTCAGTTTACCTTTTGTGTTTGGCACCTTCAAAGGCACCATGTGACTTTCCTGATGTGAAACATTCTTTACGACCCGGTCTGACACTAACCACCGTTAGCTGACTCAGTATGTAGTACTACTGTTAAAGTTCCAGCAGTGTAATGATTTGGGAACACTGATGGTTTGCCATTTCCTTCTTTCCCGCAGAGTGTGCCCATTTGCTCCTGGCCCACAACGCACCTGTGAAGGTAAAAAACGCTCAGGGATGGAGTCCTCTTGCCGAAGCCATCAGCTATGGAGACCGACAGATGAGTAAGCAAAATACATATATTATTGTCAGTATTCGGTAAACAACCAGCTGGTCTGGAAAGCCCTTTCACAAATCATCCAACCTTAGATTTCATTCCTCAGTCATAATTTCCTTGCGCTTCTGTTCAGCCATAAGGGTGATTCTTGATAGAATTGTTTGCACCCAGGTTTTTCCTTTGACCATGTTTCCTTAGCTTGCAGTGCTTTTATCCACTCCCTTTTGCTCACATGTAAAAGGCAAGCGCTGCCATGGCAGCCTGGATTCTCTACTGACAAAACTGCTGGGATCATACGGAACCAAGACACGGAAACAAGTGCTTTGGTCTAATTTTGTCGTCCCTCGCATGTGCAGGTTTTTTCCTCACAGAGAACAAAGTTGTGTTTGTGAGCTGGAATGCATGAGCTAACAGTGAAACGCTCTCGCTGCCTGACTAGACTTTTCCAAAGCTGACGGGATGATTTTTTTTTTCCTTCAGCTTTTATGTTTGTTGAATAATGTAGCAGGATGGAGCACAGTGGGAGGCTGCAGATCATGGCAGAGTCCTGTACTGGGCAGGTCCACCTTGCTTTAAAAGAAGAAAGAAATAAAAATGCTGTATTCTTGGATTCATGGCTGTGTTCTACACAAATGAGATGAGCCCATAATATAAGCAGTGTGAACATATGCGTACTTCTGTTCTGCTGTCGTTTGTGCTGCTGCCTATGGAGACTGAGCAGATTTCCCCATCGCAAGCTCTTTGGTTATGCAGTTATATTTGTCGCCTGATGACCTTTCGGTCTTCGTAATGTTGCTTCCATGTCAGCAGAAGGGGAAACGTTTTGCTTTGCTGTGTGGTTTGTGTCAGCGATAATGTTCTGGACAGGGCCCGAGCCCGCACTCTAGGGACAGTCCCGGCATCCACCAGGGAGCCTTTCGCTTTCTGTCACACGTTCCATATGGAAGGGCAGGAGCAGGTTAACGTAACGGTAACTGTGTGGGGAAACTCACCTAGGAATGAAGAGCAGTAAAGAATGAAGGGCTGCAGAGAATGCAGCAGTGACGAAAGCCGCAGAACAGGAGACGTGAAGAAGAGAGGTGTGAGGGCACCATCATTGGCCTTACCTTTTACAGGGACATGAGTGGCCTATTCATGTCTGTGTGCCACTGGGAGATTAGGCTGCCCTTTCTTCTTTTGCATGTAATGCCTCAGGGGCTGCATGTGTACCGTGTTATAGTTTTCCAAGCTGTGTGTTATCAAAAACCTGGAATGGCACTGCTCAACGGGATATGACAAAGAACATCAGCAGTATTTCTGCTCTCATTCTAATGATCATTTAGGGGTTTAAATTATGCTGGTGTGTTAAGTAAACTTTTGTTAAGGACACTTGTGATTTATTCAGTTTGTCCAGAAATGTTTGAATGTTCTTTTTTGAATACAGTGTGCACGGAAGTGGCGCATATGGCTGACATCGGTCACATGTAAATTGTGATGATGATTTGCTCTGAAACAGCAGCTGTGTATTTACATGCTTAACGATAAGGTTTGTTTAAGCTCTTGTACTGCCAGAGTCCCTATTGTGGATCGAAACCACACAAAAAAGAGCTATAAAATCTCCCATTCAGCACATACCGAACACTGGGTATTTTCTTTAATTTTTAATCTCTATTTCTAAGCCTCAAAACTCAATTTCAGTGTGGAAAAGTAAGCTTGGACAGGAAACAGAACCTACAATATATCTGATAGGCAGATGGATCATTGGTTAAATGCTGATTCTGGTATTGAGAAGTTGAGTTAATGCATTTTGGTACACGTACTGTATATGACAGTCTGTGACGTGTTTGTGTTTTAAATTCTGTGGTTAAAGCTGTAATATCAAACAGCTTCCCCACATAAGCAAACATAAAATTTAAATGAGCCATATTGTGTTGCCTAGTAACATGAAAACTACATGCATTTCAAGGCAAAACCAAGAGGGTGTGGATAATGTTTTTATGCTGTTGGTTGATGACATAAACTATTTTAAAAGAGAGTGTCAGCTTCTTGCATATGCACAAATTGTGTGTGTTACTTGCATTTCTTCCTTGGTTAGAATTCAACTTCTGCATTTTATTTTGTAAAGTTACCATTAAAGTATTAGTGCCTTTAAGTACTGAAAGAATGTGAGTGACTGCCATATGGGATCTGTACAGGTACATCTGGGAACGTTCATTTATGAAATTTATGAACACAGCTAACGTACGTAAACTGGACAGCTGACACAAAGAACCTTTCACATTCCTCAAATTCAACACAACTATAAATGAACAACAACCTGAGCAAGTGAAATAAGAACAGAAATGGGGATCACATGAAAGCAAGGCTGAAACACGTGGTGTGGAGTTTATAAAGGGCCATGAACAACTGCCTTATTGGGTGTTGCCTTTGTAACATTGCCAATTATATTAAATTACAGTTAAGCCTCATTAGCTGACATCACATTATTTTGCATGATGCACAAAATAGGACAGTAAAAGATGTTTACCAATGTGCTGATGCTCAGCAGTGGTGCAGTTTGCCTGCTGTTGCCATGGTGTTGTTTTGCAAACATGCCACATGAGTTCTGCATCGCAGAGAGGTAAGAGGCACATGGCGCACACGCGCGCACACACGAACGAACAAACAAGGGATGGGATCAAGTGCTTGCTGGTCTACATCTCTTTAAAATTAATATGTGTGTTTATGGTTTGTGTTGGCAAGCCCAAAGGAAATGGAGCAACTGAATATTACCAACAAGGAGAAAATGATGCATTAGTAGAAACACAGTGCTGGAGCATTGGCCTTACCGTTGGCATAGTGAACTTACACTTATACTTGTGATAAACCAGTGCATTGGAATGAAACCATCAACAACATAAATGCATCATATCTTTTCCTTGTCTTGTGTAAGTATGATATTGCAATGATTTTTTCTTCATATTTTGTGTTAAATGCTGTTACATTAGCTCATCAATGGAGATGGAGACAGATTGCTATTCAAGTTAATGACAAACATCGCATCAGCATTCTATCTCCTAGTCTGCTTGCCACCAAAATATTAAAAAAATAAATTTGTATATAATTATTATAAGCAGTATTTGTATTCTGCAACATATTTTATTCAATTATATGTATTTTGGCAGTAACATCTTAAGTGTTCATCTGTCCAGACTGGTTTTTATGGAAAGTTCCCTGACTGTGTTCCACCCCACCCATGCTAGAGGCCTGTTTTGGTGACCTGGCCTGCTGAACATGGTCTTTGTTCATAAACCACAGGCTCAGCTACCTTGACTTTGTTTGTTTTCTCTCTCACATCCCTGGGAAGCCCTTGTTCTGAATCCTACTTGTTTACCATTATTACGTTTGTGTAACAGTATGTAATTTGTAATATTGCCCTACTTTTACAGCATATTATCTCCCATTTCCTCTTAGCGGGCAGTTGACCCGAAGTGTATGAAAAATACGTGGTTGTCCCTTTAGAATATTCAAACGCTTTCTGAGCTTTAAGTGTTTGTCTGGATAGGGAGAAACTGTTTCACTGACCAAAATAAAGTCAGCTTAAGGTGTTATTAGAACCAAGTAGCAGGAGAGATGATGGTAGTGACTGAGGATTTCAATGTTGCTTTTGACCCATTGTTACACACACTGCAGATTTGCTTCAGGATGTCTGTTCAGGTGCAGCTTCTTGTGAAGCAGTACGCTCTACTAAACAGGCTCCTCAGCTGCTGATGTCTTTAGGGTTTACTCTGCATGAGTGGACACCCACACGTGTGTGTTGAATCCAACCCACCCCACTCAGTCTATGCTGCAGTTTTCACAGTTAGTGCTCAAAGGACTGCAGTTTTGCTGACACACTCAGTGAAGAAGGCGAAAGAGGTTGTTATGACTGTCAATTTTTACAGAAAAATAAGCAACAAAGAAACAAGGCATCTTATGATTTTTGTTTGTTCATATTTTCATATAAAATGTTAAGGTATTTTTCTGCAGGTTGGTAAGTGCAGCGGTGATGTGAAACTGAGCACAGGCAACATTCACATGAAGACCCATCCAAGGTGTCATCAGCACTGGCTCTAGGTTCAGGATGTGACTGTCATTGATGCACATATGCCATAGGCTCAGTATGCAGTTGTCTCTGATGGGCACATGCTCTCGGTTCAGGATGTGACTTTCATTGATGCACATATGCCATAGGCTCAGTATGCAGTTGTCTCTGATGGGCACATGCTGTAGGTTCAAGATGTAGTCCTTATCGATGTGTGTATACTGTAGGTTCAGTATGCCGTTTTCTCTGATGTGAGCATGCTGTAGGTTCAGGATGCAGACCTCTCTTGCCCATGCTGTAGGTTCAGAACGTGGTCCTTTCTGGTACACACATCCTGTAGTGCCAGGATTTGGTCCTCTCTGGTACACACATCCTGTAGTGCCAGGATTTGGTCCTCTCTGGTACACACATCCTGTAGCATCAGGAATTGCTCCTCTCTGGTACACACATCCTGTAGGTTCAGGATGTGGTCCTTTCTGTGCACAGCTCGTACTGTTTGAGGGGCCGTTGTTTGCTCCACCCATCTCCACAGTTATTCCCACTCTGTTCCTCTTCCTTGAGGTGTTGTGTACAGGTAGATTCTGACCTGCATCAAACTATTGAAGGCTGAGACTGAAAACCACTGGCTGTTCTATGTCAGTTCAATTCCTTATCACTTTTCATTGAAATTAGGTAACATGATGCAACACAATGTCCAACAGAGGAAACTTCACTACCACACATTATTTTCAGCCCTCTGTTGTGAAATATGTATTGAAAGCAGTTTTTTATTATCATTTTGGTAATGCACGAAGCTGAACAAATTCTTTCCTGGTCAGGGTTTAAACAGTTTTGTTGTTGGTGGTCAAGTCCTCAGGCAAGTGAAACACAAATGTATTTATCCACATTTATTGTAACATTAAATTTTTTAATGCAGTATTAAAGAACAGAAGATTGTAATCTACAGTAAAGTTTGACAGTTATGATCACATCAGTAGAAATGTTCTACAAGGTCTTAAATCAGGAGTGGTCGTAAGTCTGTGTGGGAACCACCTCCTGACATGTAGTTTTACAAACTCCAAATTATGATTGTAACTCGTTTTCTATTCAGGTAGATAAAACTAGCATGTATCCAGATTAGATTAATACATGCACCCAGATTAGATTAATAAATAAGAAGTCATACAACTAATAATAAGGCATGCAGTTCTGCTTTTATCTCACTGCTAGAGGCATGACATTAAATATTCTCCCAGAAGTCAAATTGGGTGTGGGATGTGCAAATTGAGCCAGAGGCCAAGAGGTACTTTTTTGAGTCAATGAAGAAGAGAGTCCATGATATAAAAGAGTGCCAGCAAATTTATTAATAGTGCTAAAATTTTTTGCCACACCCTCCTGATATCAGGTGTGGACTATTTATCTGTGTAACCTAGTTGCTGCCAGCCCTGGTTCAGATGGGGCTGATTGGGAACTGGTTAGCAACCCTGTAAAGTCCACCTGGAACCCATCACCTGTGGTCAGTCATTGCAAACGTGTGTGTGTGTGTGTGTATAAAAAATTGTTTTTACTTCATCTTTTTGTGGTTTCTATTCTTTCACATTTTGTTATTAAGCCTTCTCCTTTTGCCTCATGTCTGCATTTCACTCCCATTGAACCGTCAGTCTCCCTTTGTTTGAGGAGACACGCACCCACTGTGAGTCAAACTTTGATGGTTGTTCAGGACAAAGCGAATTCATATAACAGCAGTCCATGCAATCAAATTGTGGTCGTATGTTAAGAATAATTGCTGAACATGATAGTTGCTCTGCTGAAATTTTATTATATTTGTTTTGGTTAAGAATGTTCAGTAAACATAATTTAAATATTACAGTTCATAGAACTAAAACAGTTCATCGCCACATATTGACATACCATGAATTAAAGGGAGTGGAATAATATAGTTTTTGCTCTAAACAAAGTCTAATTTGGAGACACCAATCAACCTAACCTGCATGTTTTTGGACTGTGGGAGAAAACTGGAGAAAACCGGAGAATATGCAAACTCTACCCACACAGAGCCAAGGGGGGAATCGAACCCCAGGCTTGGAGGTGTGATGTGTCTTAGTATAAATCTCCTTTCAGTGTCATTAACAAAACTCTCCGTTGTCTTCACCGTGAGCAGGAGCTGTTGGTTCTGTGTGAGTAGGGATTTTAAGAGGCTTACATATTTGTCTAAGGCAAGACCTGTAATTCCATCACAGATGTTTTCTGCGCTACAGAAAAGCGCAAAAATACAAGGTGTCAGCCATCAGAAGGAACATCTTCAGTTATTCTAGCTACAGATGGATAGAATTTAAGGGCAGCAGGTATGGAGTAACTGAATTATATACTGCCCATGACCTGGGAAATGGGGACCTTTGTGTGCCACCTGCAGCTGCTCAGCCACGCACTTGAGGAGATGCTGGAGAAGTGCTGAACCTCTCCTTTTCCTCACACAAAGTTTGTTGAACAAAACCCTCTTCCCGCAATGCAGGAGTCATAGGTGTTTATCGATCTTCCTGTGGGTGATGCTATCTCTTGCCCATTGGATGGAGAGAAAAGAATGGTGCTGCATTATTGAATATAGTTACCCAGTCTCCAATACCATGGACTTGGATTGGATGGGCAAAGCATGTTTTCCCCTGGCATACTGTCCTCTTGGGTGGTGCTTGTAGAATTGGAAACCTCTGTTTTAAGTTCACGCATGTGTTGGGATTCACCTGACCATCTTTTTCATTCTAGTGGAATCAAGTCATAAGGGAGATGGTGTTTTTTCAACATAGCACCTTCTACCATTCAGTACCCACAGCACTTTCTGCTGAGAGCCGCATTGTATTGTGCTCTTGTCTTGAGAATTCAGATTTGCTTGTTTTGCTCAAGATGAATGTCTGCACAGATGCTCTGACATCCAGTAGGTAAATACATTTTTCCATACAGTGAGCTGCACCTTTTATTATAGTATATATTTTTTTAATATTTGAGTTTGAAACTGGAAGGAGTATCTTGTTGTGTACTCATTTTCTTCTGACCTGAATACATTTAATGATCAATGTGTTAAGATCTTTAAGTTTTTATTTGTTTGGGACTAATCCTCATTATTAATCCATAAATAGTTTACATGAGTGGAGACCTGCGGTGGGTTGGTACCCTGTATAGGGTGTCCCCTGCCTTGTGCCCTAGGCTGGCTGGAATAGGCTCTAGGCCATCTGTGAACCCGAGTGGTATAAGCGGTTTGATGGATGGATGGATGGATGGATGGATGAGAATCAGTCGGGTGCATCTTCATACCCTTCCGTACTTATGAACTTTAGTGCACTGAAAACATTGTAAGTAAATCGGTAATATTTAATATGTGCAATACTATGCAAATAAAAGTGCCTAGTTAGCATGTGTGATAAGCTTTTATTGTCGTGTTGCTATAGTCATTTGCTTGATTGTTTTAGATTGCATATTTGTTAAGACGTTAAAAAAAGTGACGAGAATAGTGTGGAGTGACAGACCTTTTCCTTATGCATCTGTTTTCACAGAATTAATTCAGCATGTACTGTACACTTGTCATCTTGCATCTTTGTTTTTAGTAAATAGAATATAGTACATGCCATGTCCTCTTTCCTTCTTGCCATCTGAATTTAATTTTATTTCTTTTTGCCTTATGACTGCACTGGAATAAACAGTAAAACAGAACAGATTGTTTATATTAATGATGCAGTGTTTTTTGTCCATATTGCCTAGGCTTTTAAATTTAAATACTCAGTATTTTTTATGAGAATGTGACTAACACAGCGGTATGCAAAAATCTGGATGGTCCCTGATCTAATGTTCAGTTTTTTTCACCCCCTTCCATATGATGTCAGCTGTAAAACTAGAAAAGAAGCCCGTTTATTGATTATTGCAGACTTTGTTTGTCTGTGGAAGTGTGTTCTGCTTTTGTGTATACAATTTTTTCTATCTTACTATAAACACATAATTACTAGTTCTGAGTATTAACATTTATCACACTATATCCCTAAACAATTACCTATAATTGGGGACTTGATCCTTATCATTTGCACCTCTATGTGCTTAGTTCTCTTAATTTATTATGATAAGAGTTACAAAGAAGTAAAAAGTGAGACTCTTGTGCTTTAAGATATGTAACAAAAATATAAATCAGAATTATAATATCACTCACTGCAGAATCAGAGCAGAAAATGAAAAGATAATAAAAGATAATTCAGCATGGTGCATAATTTAAAAAGGTAATCACTAATTTCAGTCAAATTGTAATTAATGAATGCTTAATCAGGAGTAGTGTCTTAAGTGATTAAGAAATTAATTGAAAGATCAAAAAACGTATGTATAAAAAAACGTTCAGAAGCAACATCTGAAAGTCTTTGACATGCTTTTAAAATTCTTATTAAAAATGAATAAAGCTTGTTGGGAGTTTCTGGACTGGCACAGTCATTATACAAAAAAGTCAGTGTTTAATTGACATTAAGGTTCAAATAAAAACAGAAATTAGCTGAATCAGAAACCATGATTGTCCCACTCCTGCCTTATACGATTGGACAAATTTATTTTGAGTGTGAAAAAGTTGCTGTATGTAATATATTCTGCAAAAAAACCACAGTGTAACTTGACTCTTAAAAAAACAAAAACGTGATGATTGACATGCCCAAATAAAGACTGCTTTGTCCCACCTGATTCACTGGCTTTGTTTTTCCCCTCTGTCAGTCACAGCACTGCTACGGAAGCTGAAACAACAGTCCAGAGAAAGTGTAGAGGACAAGAGACCCCGTCTACTGAAAGCCCTTAAAGAGGTAACATCTGCAAATTTGCACACCAATCTACCCATGTTCCACACATAGTAGTGCCACCCTAGAGTACCATCCTGTATTGAAGTTGCCACTGTCATCTGAGGTTCTACCCAGTCGGCTCTATAAACATCACAAAATGCCTCTAGGGATGACATGTTTTAAAGAACAAGCTTTTGTATAACCAAGATGATAGCTACTGCCTTTTAAAGTGTTCTTTTTGGGCATATCCATAAATGAAGATTTAGAAATTAACACATGGACCCATTGTATACCAAGCTTTGTTGCTATGAAGTTATCAGACAAGCTGAAATTTCCATTTGAGGCAGAAGTAGATCTCTGGGTCCTGTATGTCTGATGATTTATGTTAAGATAAGCAGAGATTATCTCCCTGAGTGAATAGTCCTGTATAACCTGGTATGGGAATGAATGTGCTGATGTTATAAAACATTTTGATGATATATGCAGTATAATTTTTGTTGTTCTCAGAACATTTGTTCAAACAAGCATGGTCTGACAGAAAACTAACAAGGACAGTAAAAATCAGAAGCGCTTCATTCTTTGCCCTAATTGGCAAGCATGTGTTTGGCAGTGATTTTCTCGTGACACGTTCTGAAGTCAGCAGAGCTCTCAGAGTTGCTGCAGGATCTTTCTCAGAGGCTCTGCTGACACAGCAGACCATGGTCTGGCTGCATCTTCATACTCAGCTGGGTGCCAGAACTGAAGCATGTCTCACCTTTTTACACAGTTTGCACATAATTTTTGGTTTGTTAAACATTGGCTGTCCTGTAACCCAGAGCAATTGTGAAATATGTTAATATGGAATATGTCAAATGATCATTTGTTCTCAGACATCTTTCTACATGCAAGTTCACATTAAATAAAGCACAATTACAAATCAAAACATTTTCCAAGCAAGATAAGACCTTTATTAAGTTCTAAGTTAAATATGTTTGTGTGTGTGTTTTTTTTTTCTTCAGCTTGGAGACTTTTACCTGGAGCTTCACTGGGATTTCCAAAGCTGGGGTGAGTTCATGTCAGAATCAGTATTGGGTCTTCATTATATTCCAAATATACAGACTTCTGCACACACAAATCTGTCTCTATTTTGGCTTGCAAAGATATTTCTCATGACTGAAATGTAGTCGATGAGATATAGATCCTTTAAGACTTGGCTTTCTGATGAATGGAAAGCTGTCACCTGAGGTCTGAAGAATGTCCACACTGACGGGTGTAATGATGCGTTTTGTGATGCACCCTGAATGCTGTTCAATCAGAAGACTACCTCGGGTACAACCAGCTGACTTTCACCTCTGGAGGTGGGGTATGAGATCTGCATATATAGTGTAGGTTCTCACCTGTTACTGAGTATAGGTCTGTGAAACTGCTACATTGAAGTAATAATGACTAATGAAATATGATTATAATTAACAAGCTCATTAAGGAGGAAAGAACAGGAAGAGGTATTTATATCCTGCCTAAATGATCAATTAAAACGTTGAAAGAATCTGTGTCGCTATAAAGCTCTATTTGGAATTTTTGTCTGTCATCATTAGGTAACTGGTAAACATGAAAAATGCTCACATTTTATGGTCTCATATATGAGGTAATGTGTTTAGGCTATCAGGTATATCTGAAAAACCAACCATGGAGAACATATGAGATGTAGCCATGTTGAACATGTAGCAGTTCTTTAGCTTAAAGAAAGGCTAAAGCATTTCTTTTGCTTGATATGAAAATGCCATAGTTAGTCACACTCGGGGCTGTGGAGTCCGAGTCATGGAGTCAGAGTTGGAAACATTTATAGGAAATATAAGTTATATAAGAAGTTGGAGTCAAAGATTGTGTACCAACTCCACAGTCCTGGGCTCAGTGGTACTTTACTTTCAGTCTCTGTGTTAGTTGTCATATGGCAGGATTGAAAGGTAGTGTTTCATATATAAGCCTGCCTTATTTCTTGTCCTGTCTTCCTTTCAGCATAATAAATACCGTATTTCTCCTAATTAACCCATCCAGGCGCATTACAAGTTACGTGCAGGGCTCGTCTATTTGAGGCCAAAATGTGCAAATTATGTAGTTCTTAAAACCTTTAAAACAAGAAGTTAAAGTTTTTAAAAACCTTTGAAAATAACTTATTTAAAAGCCTTACGTTCTTCTATGTTCTTAAAAAAAATCGAAAAAATAAATTCCCATTAACTAACGACACTGGAAAGACTTTTAAAAAGGAATAAAATTCAGTCATTATCAGAGTTTCTGTTAGGCATATGAAGACCTTATTGTTGAATACGGGTACAATCAATTTAGGGTTCAGAAGCTGATTTTGTCCAAATAATGTAGCATTTTTGTGTTAAATTATCTTTACTTGTATTAAATGCATATAATTCACTACATTTACACATTCATTCTCCTTAAATCCACACTTGTACACATTGACCACTTTTCTATGTCATGCCTTAATCGAGTAGAAGGGGTGCACTTTACTGCGTGTCGTAGGGGCGCGTCTGTTAGGTCAGGCACATTAATTAGGAGAAATACGGTACACTGTAGCTCTGTTATAACATGGATGCCAGGCAGCAAAGCTGGATCAACCAAATATTTGCCTGAGCTATACAAAAAGTCAACAGCGTCGCATTTGTTAATGACGATTGTGTGGTTTTGCCCATGGGTTGTACCTCAGCCAGTGTTAATACAAAGGAAATGCCCACAGACACACTTTCAGCTACCCCCATTTGTGAAATCTTATACTATATATTGACATTCATGTTTATACACTTCGGATACACATATGGTTAATGATGTAACTTGTAGTCATTGATAATGTTGACAGTTGGCTTATAGCACAGTTGTTAAACTTAAGCTGTTCTGAAGCTATAAAATAAGAGAATGTGTACATCCTGTTGTACCCTTATGTTCAGCTCACATTATAACACAGTGTGCTGTAACCTGACTGTAGTGTACAGATATTTTATGTAGTGTACAAATGGTTCTGAAGACTCACAAAGTGTAACCCTGTCCTACCTAAGTGTACACATGACTCTGAACACCGAGTGTAATCCAGCTCTACCCAAGTGTACACATGACTCTGAACACCGAGTGTAAGTGTTGTGTGGTTTATTTCAGACAAGTTTTGCATGCATCACATTTTTTTTCTGTAGAGTAATAACAAAAATTATTTTTTGTGTCTGTAGCAGATGAAAGACTACAGCTTTGTAGTGAAGGAAATTATAATATAAACATAACTGTGTTGTATTGTTTGCTTGAATTACATTAAAATGCTGTATTTGTGCTTCAAAATAATGTTATCCTTTGGGGACAATAGCAGACTGAGAGACCAGACATGAGAGGAATTCCTGTCGTAAGACTTTTACAGACGCATGATTTCTGCATAGTGTTTGGCCTGTTAATGGGATCTGTTCTTTGGCCTGTCTGATCATTCACATGCAGTTTATGTATTTGAAGAGGTACAGCTCTTCTTTGTTTCACTCTGCTGGAAACAGTGATCTACATCCCATATTCTATTTGTTCTGTTTCTCTTGCTAAAGAAATTTTTTCTGTGTTTTTAAGTATTTGGAAAGTGCTCATAAAATTTAGTATGTTTATGTATTTTTATTTTTAAAAATCCCTTTTCTTGCAAGAGTGCTTCATAGTCCTGCGGTGTTTTGTAAAATGTTAAGATTTGTGAAAGCCAAGGGTGACAGAACAAAGCCAAGGTTAATTATAGGTTTATTACTGTTTTCTGTCACCAGTCCTTAATAATAAAGTACAGTGTTACTGTAGGAAAAAAATTGGGGAACATCCATTCACCTTCAGTAACCAGTCAGAACCTATAGCCTGTCCCAGAAAATAAATAGTATGGCGGGTGGAGCCCAGAAAACCCAGAGGTGAGCCACATAAGAACAAACGGAATATGTGCCATTCTATCTCACAGCCCTCAAGGTGTGTGCTGATACTGCAGTCCAACCTTCCAGTCAGCTCTGCCACCCTGTTAATGATTACGTGGCTTTTGCTGCTAAAGTGTCTGTTAAGAATTCTGTGTATTAGGGCCTAAGAATACGTTCCTGGCCACATTTTATTTGGTTGTAGCACAGTAATGTCCCTTTTAAAGCAGCAGTTGTATCACATTAAATGTTTGTGAGGCCATCAGTTGTTTTAAATTAATAAGTGTATTAAAGATTTTCAAAGTTGTGTTCTGCTTTGTGCCGTGTTCGTCTCATTGAAATTTAATTTAGTGCTGATAATGACAGAAAAATTTCATACCATTGTAATAAGTACTTCACTTTGTGTTTAGAAGTTGCATGTTTTTTTTTTTTATTATTATTTTTTTTTTATACTTTGATGTCAAAATTCTTTGGCATTATGAATATGTAAGCCTCTTCACTCACACCACAGCTGTATATTTGCTAGGAAATTTAGTCACCAGTTCACTGGAATCTCATGTTTTGATTGAAGAAGCAGGAAGAGACCGTTGACAGACTGCCAGCCTTACACAAAATCATTCGTTAGTATAGGAAAAAACACAAATGTGAAGTGTGCTCAGTTTTGAGTTTGAGATGTGTTATTATGAGTGGCTGTCATTTGAATACATTTTAATAATGGCATGTGTGGTGACTTCAGGCCCACTTTTTGTCCTTAGTCCTTTCATTAAGTGTGCATATTATCTAAAGCTTGTGAAGTGATGGTACTTGTTTTAAATTGGGAGTTTTTAGAGCCACACATTTGCATGTGATTATGTATCATGTTTCAGTGCAGTCAGAATGATCATGTTTATATAGTTCCATTTAAATGTTCTGACTATTAATGTTATAAGGTTAAAAAAAAAAAACAAAAAAAAAAACTGTGTCTAATTATTTTTGTTTCTCTCTATATTGCAGTGCCTTTGCTATCCCGAATTTTGCCTTCTGATGCTTGCAAGATCTACAAACAGGGTATTAACATTAGGTAGGCTTTTATGTTAGCTTGTCTTAAATTTCTCACATCTTACTTTCACTAGAAACTGAAGTAGGAAACAGTTGATTTGATTGTACTAAGCAAATTTTGTCAGTGAAAACCAACAAACATTTTTTTAATGGAAATATTCTTTTCAAAGCACCGTTAACCTCATTAGTCCACAGAGCTGCACCAGTGTGTTACACTGCTGCTGTCATCACGACTCTGTAACAGCTGACGGTGCTGTTGCAGGTGTTTTCATAACACTGGGTGAACATTTACTTTATGGTTAAGCACATGTGCTCTGGCCTTACAAGTTATTGAAAGCCTTGAGGAGCATGTTGCAACTTGGCAATATAGAGAACAGCTCTGTGATATTGGAAAGGTGGTGGTGATATGGAGGAATGTGGCTTGTGCCTTTGGTAGTTCTTCAGAGGGTTGCTGTACATTGTAGCTTGTGTGCAAACATCTCAGGAGGGCTAATACTGTCATAGTTTTAGTAGCAGTGCTGCTCACATGCAATGGGTCACTGATGTTGCTGAATCTTACTTTTTTAGAGTCAAAGATCAATTACTTATACGTTAAGCGTCCAATCTCTCTTTCCCATAGCAAACTATTATCTTATTATGAGGTATACTAGTACATCTTAAAACAAAAGATCTTCAAGGGAAAAAATATTCTTTGCAATAGGTATCAATGTATTTGGGGCTAAAACAGTTGAAGGTACCACAAGTATTTGAAAGGACCAAAAACATTTGAAGACCTCAGAGCTGACATTGAGGAGTCATCTTTTTCCCTGTTCTTCCTCATCCTCCTCAGACTTGACACCACACTCATAGACTTCACAGACATGAAATGTCAACGGGGGGATCTCAGCTTCATCTTTAATGGAGACGCAGCGCCCTCCGAGTCCTTTGTGGTTCTCGATAATGAGCAGAAGGTCTACCAAAGGATACACCATGAAGTAAGTCAGGAAGGCTAATTCAGTGTTGTAGCAAACAGGAACCGTATACCATGTGACATCACTTGGTGGAAACTGCTGGCCTTCTAATGATCAAAGCAGTTCAATGGATTTGGATTCACTGATTATTTTATACTATAAATCAGGACTGGGGCCTTTGCATTGTGGATGTTTAATAGTAAGCAAAGTATTATTTAATAAACTTGCTGGTGTGATGCTCATGTTGGCTTGTATTGTCTTACCTTTAATGAGATACATTTTTAATTTGTATCCAACTGGGACATATGCCGTCTGTGTGACATTTGCTTCTAGTCTTGCTTTGCATACTGATTTTGTCATTTATATTTCAGGAATCTGAGATGGAGACGGAAGAAGAGGTGGACATTTTAATGAGCAGCGATATTTATTCAGCAACACTCTCTACCAAATCTATAACGTTCTCACGAGCTCAGACTGGTTGGCTCTTCAGAGAGGACAAAACGGTAGGTTAATGAAAAAACCTTTAAGATGACTATACAGGTTACATGCATGGGGGAAAATATCAAAACATTACATATGGTTTTGTTCATTGATTGGTGTGGAAAAGGTGTATATTAAGCATTTGTTTGCAGTTGTAATTGTGTTCAGGATGCGCTAGGTTTTCAAGTTCCATCAGTCCTCACAGACACAGGAAAGTTGAACAGGATGTAATTTAGTGCATGGTGTAAGGTTGCAAGCTGGTGGTTAGGGATAAACACTAGTATTTTTGTGCAATGTGGTGTAAAAGACTTTTGTTAGCTGCTTTGCTTATTTAAGATGTGTGCTAATGCCTGTGTTGCTGTAGGAAAGAGTTGGGAATTTCCTGGCAGATTTTTACTCAGTCAACGGCCTGGTGCTGGAGTCTCGGAAAAGACGGGAACACCTGAGCGAGGAAGATATCCTGAGGAACAAGGCCATCATGGAGAGCTTAAGCAAGGGTGGCAACCTCATCGAACAGAACTTTGAGGTGATGCTTGCTTTTTAACCTGCATTCTATCCACTGACGATGTGCGGTACATGCTGACGATGTGCGGTACATGCCAAGGTGTCGTATATGTTGAGGATGGACTGTATATTAGAGTCCATGTGTCATAATAAGAACAGCTATGGTAATCTATTTTAAATTGATGCTCATATAACTTTTTCTAGTGTGTTATTAAATGTATTAATATGACTTATACTTTAAAATGTTACTTTTTTTACATTAGAAATTTTTGAAGTAAAGCCTCTTGTAAAGTACAGCAAGTACAATGCATGCATATACAAAATATATGAACCAAATAGAGAGTGGAGAATACAACATGAACACACAGTACATTATTAGAACAAGGTCCTGGCACTGCAATTCTGTGGGGTTGAGGTGTGAACTTTGACATCATCATTATAACATCCCTATACTTTTATTTTTAACCATTCAGGTGTAGACTTTTACATAACCCAGTTTTGGTCAGGTTTTGCTTTGAGACACGTGCTCTCATTTTTTGTCTTCATTCTTTTAGCATAAAAAAGAGCTCATGGTCAATTCAGCAAGCAACCTGAGTCCTGTAGCTATAAAATGCCACAATCCAAATTATTATAATTGCAGTTTATCATTAAAATTATTTAAGGATGGCAGCATTGCAAATTTTACATTTTGTGTGCTGTAAATAATATTCTGCAGAGATAAGTGTAATATCTGGATGTTTTAAATAATTACTGTCAACAGATTGTAATGCTAAACTAATTTGCCTTTTACATAAAGAAGTTGTTCATACCTGAAAGTAAACGTTAGACAGCTGTGTGTCTGTTTAGTATGTCAGATGGTTGGTTGACCCTTCCCATACAGACATAGCTTCAGTGGTCAGGTTTCTCTAAATTGCCTCTTGTGTATATGACTGGGTTTATGAGTACCTGGTGACAGGCTGTCATTGTATCTGGTGTGCGACCGACCTGATATTCAGTACTTGCTGGGATGGGTTTTGGCTGTCACTAGGGCAGTTTCACAAGTAGTTATTGAAAACGGATCAGTGGAAAATAACTTGGCGTAACTCCCCATTCATCATTCTGAAGTGCACATCAATGCATCTGTAACTGGAGGCACTGTGCTTAGCAATATTTCTTTATCGTTGAATCAGTTGATGTGTGTGAGTAAAAATGTAAAATGATACTGATAACATGTAATGTATATTACATATGCATGACATGCGGGAAATTTTTTTTTTTTTAGTCTTTTGGAATTGTACATCATATGTCAGTCTCGTGTGAACATCAGAGAAGGCTACACACACACATACACAAACACACACACACACACACACACATATATATATATATATATATATATGTGTGTGTGTGTGTGTGTGTGTAGAGAGAGAGTGCATATAAACGTTGAGGTTTATATACAATGTACTTACATCATTTAGGGCCCATGGAAGTACTTCCGTGCAGGCCTAGATCTATGGTATATGGTCCATGGTCATAAGTACATTAAGTGTTATTGGTTCTGTACCCTAAGAACCATTGGAAAAAGTTTAGAAAGAACCAGAAGCAAAAAGGTTTGTGTGCCTGATCTATGTTTTGCAAAAGTGAGGATTAGACCAGGTTAGGTAAACTGATATTTTGTGGAACTACTACAACAAGCAGTCCAGCCAGCTTCTCCTGAAAAACAGGACTATACCTTCAGTTACATGAATTTCGGTTTGCCTCACGTGATATCTTAAGAGCTTCCAGTGAACACCCCTGCTGTGCTGCCTCTGTCATCAGTCGTATGAGCTTCGTATGTTTCATTTAAACTTCCTTGGTTGTCTTACAGCCCACTGGATCTGTTTTCAGTTTGCCCATCAGGGCTATTAGATAAGTGCTTATCAACTGTGTGCTGAAGATAAAACATTCCCTGCTTGTGGCATTTCTGTTCCCTTACACAGCCATAGCTTACTTGCACATAGGTAGCTCCTGTTACACCTACACAGCTACTAGAAAGGCTTTGTTGTACACATGGCAGTGGTGTCTTGTCACTGAATTCTCCCAGTCTCTTATGGCTTGTGATCTTCCATGCACAGACAGCCAGCTGGAAATCTATCTTATGCTTCTTATGTAGTTGAATTATGCTATTTTGATTCATGGGTGCATGTTTAATCCTGCCACTCTTGTGAGCAGTGGTTTGTGTTTCTCAGTGTTTCACTGCATAGTTTGGGTGTCATTAAGTCATGCAGTGTGACTGAGAGCATAAATGTTCCATGTATCAGTTGTAGTGAAGATAAAGTGGGAACCTTTTCACTCGTACACCTAGCATTAGGTTTGTTTTTTTAAGCCAAATTGAAAACTATTATTTTGCCTACTGAATCTACAACAGGATAATAAATGTCTAAGTCTGAACAGTTGACTTGGTAGTTGAGCTGTAAATCCTTGTTATTCATAAGTGAAAGCAGGCAAGAGGCTGTCATAACAGTAGACCAAAAATGTGAACACTGTTGTTTAATTAATATAAGACAACAGGACAGCTATATACCAGCAAGACAGTACATGGGTCACACAGAATCCTGCGTAACTCGTTACTATCTGAATGATGCATGCCACTTTGAGAAAGAATAAAAACAACCAGCAAGCAAAGTGTTAGAAATGATAGATTTATGACCTGTGTGTGTGTCTGTCTATCCATCTGTTTCTGTGTGTGTATAGTATAAATTTGTTTTTAAAAATAAGTTGCATACCATTTGTGTGTGGTATTCATCCTTTAAAATATTAGTTTTGATGTGTGCCCCAGCATTCTAATCACGAGAATGTACACAACCTTGTGTTTGTGTATCACAGTCTGTGATGGCTTAAAAGAGCAGACAGGAATTTGTGAACTAGACAGATCTACTAAAGTCTAACTGAAGGCTTTGATGTACCAAGAGAAGGTCAGGAAATAAAGACTGCTTAGACTCTTTGTGGGAGCATTTCTGGACACCAGACTGGCTTTCCTTAGGAGATTAGTAAAACGTCTGTCTAAGAGTGGAATGCATTTTGATGTTCAAATAACAGGTTCTAGAGTGTATTTTCCAGGACCTTTCATGTAAACTGACATGGAAGTATGCATGTTTGAACATTTGCTTGGATTTGTTGGGACACATTTGTAGCCTGTAATTACACATCTGACACATCTGTACCCTCTTCCTCACTCATGTTGATGTTGGAATAATGCATCTTGCTTTGGACAAAGGCGTCTGCTAAATGAATAAAATGTAAATGTAAAAAATCTCACTTGTTTGAAGACAGTTGTTGTGGAGTAAAAGTGCAGACTAGCCATGAGCAGTAAGTTGGATTGGTCTGCCACAGTGAAATTTTAATTTCTCTCAGAGATGACATAATTAATACATATTTTCCTGTTTTTGCCAGTGCACTGCCTAAAGTAAACAAGAAAATTACGTGCCTTTACTTTGCATAAGAGAATGATCAGTAGTGTTTTTCTGTGCATGTTGTGTCTAAAGCATAACTTTGTATAAAACAAAAGAAAAAGATACTGTATTGGTTGTCTATGCTGGGAACCCTGATCTTGTTGAGAGTTGTTAAGTTTACGAGTGAGCTGTGCAGATGAGTATGTAATGAATGAAAGAGGACTTGAGTAGATGTACGCTGACGTCTGTCTCTGTGTCCGTCTCTTCAGCCGGTCAGGAGACAGTCACTCACTGCCCCAGCGCCCACCACCATCTCCTGGGAAGAGTACGTCAACGCAGAAAGTGGAAAGTACGTACTGGCACTGAGCACACCACTGAGCCCTTTAGCTGCCTCTGTGGTTCTGCCCCACCAACTTGCTTTTGGTGACAGTGTAACTACAGGATTGGCTTACGTATGCTTTAGTCTCAGCTGCTCACAGCTCTGGCATTTAAATAGCTGTGCTTTAGTCCCACATGTAGTTATGTGCCATCAGTGAAATGTTATTCTCACTGTCCTTCAGCCACCTTCTCTCTGTTCTTTAGAAGAGGCATCTGACAACTCTAAGAGCTGTTAAAATTGACTCTCACCTTTCTTACTGCATTCTTAGATCATGTATTAATTTTTACATATGGTTATATTGCATTTGTATTGTATTCTACCACTAGGTACAGTGACTTTAAGTTACTTGTGTCCCTCTGTCCATTTTGAAGGGCTCCTCATCTGGGTAGAGAGCTGGTTTGCAAAGAGAGCAAGAAGAATTTCAAGGCAACCATAGCTATGAGCCAGGATTTTCCTCTGGGCATTGAGTCGTAAGTGTTTTCTGCGTGGAAATCCACACTTATCCTGTTGAGGCTTGCAAACAGCTTGGTGTCTGTAACAGTAGGTGGGGTATATGCTGATGTACACCCATCACAAATGCAGCAGCACAAAGCCAGTGCAGCGTTTCCCAGTTCATGTAACCCACATGCCGTTGGGACGTGAGAGGTAACCTGAGCACCCAGAGAAAAACTCAAACAGGCATGGGAAGAACAAACACACACACACACACAAAACACACAGAACACAGACCACAAGCTCCATTGTGACCATCAGTCACAAGCTCCTAAAACATCTTGTTCTTTTCTGGCATGGGAGGACTGGTACTAGTTTTTTAAAGAGCCAAAATAAATGAAAGAGCTTTTGTCCAGTTGAGGTCAGGGCACCAGTTGTGATTAGGCACAATTGTTACATACACACGTTTAACTTTTTAAACTCTTTTTTTCCCTACACTGTCAAATATTATAGTTTATATATTGAGCCACTTGCTTTAAATGTAATTTTAAAAACTAAGAAAACAAAATAGCATAGCTTCATGTCTTGGCACCACTATCAAATACTTGTCAAAGGCCAGGTTTGTTTGTAGTAAGAATTTATTATAACATTGGAAAACTTTATTGTTAAAAGAGTTACTGAAGAATTCAGTTAATATTTGGAAATGCTCTTAAAGCCGATAGTCATGCAGAGCATTCATAAAGTGCCACTACAAAATGAAAACGGTAAGAATACAACCTGCAGCAGGAAGACCAGCAGTTCAAAGCTTTTCTTTGAGTTCCTTTGTTTCCAAAACCAGTCTTATACGTTTTGCCCACCATGTTGCATTCATCAAGCACCGATCATCATCGTACACATACAGGTGCTGTAACGTTTGTGCCAAGCAGGCAAGAGAGGCAAAGCCGAATGTGCGAAAAGGGAGGCTTTAATTAGGAGTAAAACAAGAAACTAACAAAGGAACTGGGGTTTAACAATAATAAACAGGGAAAACCAAACCACAGGTAACAATCAAGGCTTTAAACAGGAGTAGTAAGAATAGGACCACACTAAGGGTAACCAGAAGGTTTACATACACCTACATACATTCAACATCCAGGCGAAGGACTAACAAAAGCAGGGAGGTAAATAAAGGCACACTGACAGGGTAAAACGAGACGAGGCTGGCAAATGATAATGAGAGAGAAAGTAGTAACAATACAGGGAGAACAAGGCAACGAGGAACCAATAATGACTCAGCACAAAGGGGCAGGAGAAAGGGTGACATCTAGGGTACACAAGGGTCATGACAAGCAGGGGTATTACAGGTGCTCAGCTAATAAAGTATGCTTCTACATACTTTATTAGTCACATTAGTCTTAAGAAACAGGTGAAAAGTTGTAATATAGTTTCCCCCCCAGATTTATATTTTTTTGCTCTTCTGCTCTACAACACATCTAGTCTGACCCAATCAGATAAGCGAGACTGTGACACTTTAGACCAGATGCACAGTGTAAACTTACAGTAGCAAACACTGTTAACATTGGAACATATGAAAATCTTTAACGAAGGAAAAGTGTGAGAAAGAAGAAATATTTAAAAAATTCTTCCACATTCTCCATGGCATAGGTACTGTACTTGAACATGTGGATTCATTGGAAATATAAAAATTATATTGCTAATTTACCTAAACTGCATCTGTCTTCCTTTTTTAACTCCACTCCCACGTGTAGACAGGTGCCATTGCCTTCTGTTAACACTGATGTGCATGCTTATTTTCTCTCAGGTTACTAAACGTATTGGAGGTCATTGCCCCCTTCAAGCACTTTAACAAGCTCAGAGAGTTTGTTCAGATGAAACTCCCACCTGGGTTCCCGGTAAAATTAGGTAGGTACATTTTCATTGATGCTTTATGATGTTTTAATGTATGGTGGCTCTATGGGTAGAGCATCAGACTGGGATGCGGAAGCCTCCCGGATCAAGTCCCAGCCCAGCTGCTAGGTGTGTCCTTGGGTAAGACATGGGAACACTAGTATTAAATGCAGAGAGCCAGTATCACTGTAACATGTATGTGACATGTTGTAAACCACTTTGGATAAGCTCATGAGTAAATGTAAATATATGTTACTCCTGTTTTGGACAGGAGTTATTGTACGTATTCCAGATGGTGTATAGTATTGTTCTCATGGTTATGAAAAATAATCTTTTGCAGTTCATTGACAGCCAAATCCATTATAGCAAGACAGCGTGAATCTGTCTGTTACCTGCAAGAGTGTATGCAATGTTGAAATGAGAGCAACAGTTTTTTTGTGATTTTTTTTTTTTACTTTTATGTTTTTTGTATTTGTTTGAAATTGCCCACATTTTGACAAATATTCTTTTAAACTTATTACATTTCTTCATTGCAATGCTAAAACTGTTTAAAAGTAAAACTACTTTTTCAGATTTTCCTTTTTAATTTATTTACCAGTTTTTTTTTTTTATAATTTTTTAAGATTAAATTCAATCCTGCCTTCTGCCTTTCCTTTGAAAGGAGGCTCCATGTAGATTTTTTTTTTTTTTGTCTTATTTTTCCCGTCTATCAGTGAAGGAGCTGTTATCTGGTGTGTCACTGACTGGTCCTTGAGAGTTAAATTGAGAAATTTCACGTGACGTCATATCGCTAGGGGGGGAGCAGGATCCGCCATTTTGGAGGTCTGCTCAGGTGAAGGTCACAGTGTTTAAATGCTGGAAAGCGATCTTCGGCTGTTTTATTTTATATTAGCCTTATTCAAGCCAAGCTAATTATTAAACAAGTGCAACCAAGTGTAGTACAAACTTTTTTTTACTTTATAAATCGATTGGGCCACTCCATGAATTTCACCAGGATAATAAATTAAAGCACATAGATATGTTTTGTACAATGAGAAAGCAGAAAGAGAAATCACACCATAAACGGAGTTTAATGATAAAAAATATGGTTATGACATATTTAATGTACATAACTGAACTTTTCGTCCCTGAAAAGTATAACACTACAAATTCTCTAAACTACGTAAGAACACAAACAGAACAATTAGATGGTTTGCCATGCCAAAACCAAGTAACAAATAAGACAGCCCTTATTCAGGAAAAAATAAAATCATCATTTTTATAGAAAGACGACAAATCAATATATTGACAAAAATAAACAATCATAAAAAAAACTGCAGTGGCTGTCTTCTGTAAAAGACAAAACTCAAAAATGTTTAAACACACACCTTCAAAAACAAGATTCTAAAAGGTACATTAATTTGCAATAAATTTGCCACCACATTGATGCATTCAGTAATAATTACTATTAATTTTCCTTACAAAGGTTATTCATTAACAGATTAGCAAATTGGTAAACGATTTTTGCGAAAGTTGTTTCTATTGTTCTCCCTAACAGAACACACAAGAAAACTAAATTGTAAAAGCATGTACTTAAGATCTAATGTTTTATTGAAACTAACAAGAAAATAGTGTTGGCTTGTTTTTCAGACTACATCCATGATCACACAAGCAACAGCTTTCAGGAAAATGTTAATGCAGTACTTAGTCATGCTTTGATGTGTATGGTCTTTGACTTCAAATGCCAAATTTTAGTCATTCACCTCGCCAAAGTATTTATAACTATCCATGCTCTTGTATGCCTTCATTTTTTAAAGAGTATTTGGTAATAGATTTTCAATGAAATACACTATGATGTCTCCAAATTCCAGGGTAGGTAGAGTCGCACCATTTTCCAAAAGGGATGTAAACAAAATGTGAGGAAGCATGCAGCCACTTCAGCCATGTAGTGGTTAAACTCAGTGTGATGTAAATGCTTTGTGTAGTCAGTTTTACTAATATCATTGCCAAGCATCTTATGTTGTTCCTTAAAATTTATCACTCTCCCTGGATGGTTTGTTGTATAAAATGGTGGACACTCCCACACAGGTCACGTGACTAAACTCTCAAACTTAAGATTAATGATCTGTCCTTGTTGGCAGAGTAATACTGTGGCAGTTTTACAACAGAACTTATAAAAAACTGTGAGAACATTAAGAAATGTTCCAGACAGGAACATTTTGTGCATTTCTTGTTGAATATATTGCCTTCTGAAAATTCCTAATGTATTGTGATACTTTTAGAGTCTTTATTAGTTTAAGCTGTATCAATGTATGAATGGAACTTTGTTTGTTGAAATTTCTCTGTATCATTCTTCTGTAGACATCCCTGTGTTTCCAACCATCACAGCAACCGTGACATTTCAGGAGTTTCGCTACGATGATTTTGAAGAGTCCATCTTTAAAGTCCCTAATGACTACAGAGAGGACCCCAGTCGCTTCCCCGATCTATAACCTCTCAGTGTAGCACTGGAGCGTTCCTCCTGTCTGTAAGTCTAAGAATGAAACAAACAATTACACAAACAAAGGGCATTGGAACATGAGGAGGATGGGGGCAAAATCTTACATTTAAAAATGCTGTTTTTATTGTTGACAAAGGGATTGTGTTGATTGAACCAGTTGTGAAGCACTGAATTTGTTGTGTAATGAAAAGTACTGTTGCTGTCTTTCTGTCTTGCTTTTAAAGTAATGTTTCCTACCTGAAGCTTCCGAAAGCTTAACTGAATTTGAGTAACATCCACATGCACTACTTTAGATAAGCACTTTGATGGGCTTTGTTCAAGTTGGCAGGGGGGGGGAGGCCTCTTTTCTGTGCCAGTTTTTACTATTTGGTACGTTCTTTAAAAAAACAACGGAAAGTTAAGCATGTCAAAGATGAACAAAATGAGATGTTATAGCTACAGTAAAGTTACACTGAGCTTTTCACTAGTACAAAAGATGGCAATGCAAATGAATGGAGTTAGACTTGCTTTTGTCTAGGTCTGTACACTAAAAGTACAGTGCAGGAAAATGAGAGGCGTGTATATTTCAAAGTAAGTACGTTTCTTTAATGACTAGGGATTGTTACGGACTTAATATAAGTACAGTGTACAGTAACATTTTTATGGATGTTTGTTTTTTCACGTGCAGGATGTACATACCTCTTGGTTTTGTTAAACATCTTTTTTCTCTTTGCTGTCCTTCATTGATTGCATTTGTGTGAATGCATATGAGTTAACTGTGTGTACTTATTTTATTTTATTTTTTTAACGAATGGGCTTCTGGACCTTATGCAAAGCGGTGATGTGAGTGCAGGGGATCATTAATAGGTCTTTCATGTGCACTGTGGTGACAGTTACAATTTTGTACACTACATACTGTGTTCTTCCTCTTTTTGTGTCTCCACTCTGGTCCATTGTGCAGGGTCTGAATGAGCGTCTTCACGACATCCAGTTCAGTTTGTTAATTTCCTTTCAGAAGCAGTACAGTGCTTCTTAAACCATTATCAAAACTGAGTCCCACACAGCAGAATGTATACATTCTACTAGTATTAGCGCTGCAAATTACTTGCATAAAATTCATCACCGGTAACAGACTTTGAATTCACTTAGATGAATACATCATTATGTAAAAACGCTTGTTATACATATAACCAGAAAAGAATTAATTGACTGATGCCATTGGCTAGCTGATTCACGAGCCCTCTGCACTTTATAACTAACTGTCAACTGGAGACTGGCAGGTTCTCTTTATGCCATAATACTCTTTGAAATCACATCCTTAATGATAAATTATAGCTATGTAGCTTCCTACAACAAAGTTAAAAAGAGCAGATCCTAAGATTACATGTTAGCTCCTCAGGGAAAAAATAAGCAAAACTCCCTGATTTTGGTATATGTTTTCCTGTGTGCTGTGGCAACTTGAACATCATCTTAACGTTACCATAACATTACCTAATGAACTTGTCTAAAAGCACTAGCAGTGTTCTTGTTACATTTTTTGTTTTAGTTAATTGTAATTGTATTATGTTATGTCTGTCACATGCTGGCCTGTCAGTATGAGCAGAAATATATTAAAGGGTACCTTTATATGCTTCCAGGTCTCACTACTGGATAGTGTGGCCCTTACAATGTCTTTTGTAATACTACTTGCCTATGTGATTTTGTGTTGCAGATTCTGTGCTGTTCTTTTTTCCCCCATTTACCATAGCTTGAGGTTTTCAACTGGAACCTGAAACTTACACTTTCAAATATACTTGTATCTACATGAGGATTGTACAGTAATACATTGTATAAGCCTGACACCCTATTTTCATATGAAACTGTACTTAAATAAAATGTACACATATCAAAGTAGTGGTCTGTTTCATTTTGGTGGATAACAGTATTACCTTTACTGAAACAAGACATCTGCTTGTCAGGTGGTTTATCATTTTTTTTCCGTTTTGACTCCAGGATTTTACTTAAACATGCAGGTGTGAAATGAAATTAAATCCATCTTGCCACTGTGATTATAATTTGTAAATCAGTGCAAATATGCCGATATGTAACACCACAAATAATCATGCATATAATGCATAATTGAACAGTATTTATTGTATCAAGGTATACTGCATATATATTTTTTTCCCCCCAGATTTTGTTGTCAAGTATATTAGTTCAGGGGTGTCAAAGTACAGTCCTGGGGGGCCACAGTAGGTGCAGGTTTTTGTTTCAGCCAAATTCTGCTGTTAATTGATCATTTCAAATAAACATTATTGACATTTTTATATAATTACTGTCAATCCTAAAATGCATACAAGCTTAATTTTTAACAAGAGTTTTATAAACATGGTAAAGACTTACTGATATTGCTTCATATAATTTTTTTTTACAGTTATGGTATATCTTTAATCTTTAAATCTATTTCTTGTTAATGATCACTTAAGTCACTGCTCCTGATTAAGCACTTTGTCACTGACATCTGTTTCTGCTGTTCATTATTACAATTTGAATTTAATTAATGATTACTGGTTTGAATTAAACCCCACGCTAAATTACCCAGACATATTCTGCTCAGATTCTGCAGTTAGTGCCTCTGTAATATGTGATTTATGTTTTTGTTAACAGATCTTAAAGCATAAGAGTCTCACTTTTAATTTTAGTCTTTAATATGTATTTTCCAGTTGGAAAAAAGAGTTTTGATGTTTTGTAATAAGTTTATTTCATTTATCTCATCAATAAAGCATTTCAACCTGTAAAATCAAAGTTATTTAAATTAAACGTATTCTGAAATTGACTTTGAAATAAATAATGGATATGGGTGGAATGGATCAATTATTGTTCATGTAATGTATGAATACATAAAACAATTGATTTTCATGTAATGTACAAATATAAAAACTAATTGATATTCATGTAATGTACTATGTGATGACAAAGTTTTACCTTTCATGGAAAAGCTCTATTTCTGCGGTAAAACTGCATTTTGCATATACAAGCACAAGCAAATATTTGTTTTCTCTACCTGACAATTTCTTGATCACAATAATGTAAAATACTTCAGTTGTACAGTAACAGTTCTATGTAAATCTGTCACTGTGTGCCTGAGCGCTCTCATCACTTCTTATGATGTAATTTCTCCAACTGAGCACCGAGTAGCAGGAAAACACCAATCACAGCTGCTTAAAAGGGAGGGAGGCAGGGGGCCAGAGGTGGGAAACACCCACAAAATCACGCTACACAAAGGCACACACACAGACTGTACAAATGAGACAAGAAGGACTGGCCCAGCCATGGGGGGGGAGGACTGGCAAGGATAGGACCTGCGCAGGGGACGATGGAGATGGGATTGGTGAGGACAGGACCTGAGCAACCATCATGGATGAGGGAACCTGGACCTAGGAACTGAGCTGAGCTGTGGGAGGCATGAATGTGGAAACCAAGAAACATGGAGCACCACCTTGAGCGAAAAGCAGGTAAGCCTGGGGATCTGAGGAGCCAACTTGGGCTTCTCCAGAACCTCTTGCATGGCACATTTCCTTCAGGGACTCTGTAGACCAGGCTGCCCTGTGCAGGGGACCCAGCTGACCGTCAGGGGCATCTGCCAGCCCCTCTGAGGCAGTCTGGGCTTGCGTAGGGTTTACCAGCTCAGTGAGGGATATATAAAGGGATGAAACAAGGAAACAAGACACAGCTGAGAGCACTAATGAGGTCCACTTGAGAAGAGCAAAGGAAGTAAAGCCTACAAGGGCACAGAAACAGGAGAAAGGGTGACATCTGGAGGACACGGGGGTCATGACAGACAGTTGCGTTAATGTTAACTTGTTCCTTTACCAAACACCAACAGTCTTGATTTCACAAATTGCACTGTTTAATTTGAAACTTTATGGAAAAGAAAGGAGGAGACAAGGAGGAGACAGTGGAAGTGGAACAAAGAATCGTTCTTTGAAGATTTACCCTATATAGTAGGCTAAGCTCAGAACATGCTTTATATTATTATTATTATTATATTATATTATTATTATTATTACAATTTTTTTGCCATCCGATTTGCCACCCCAGTGTAGATATAATGCAAATCAAAACGAATATAATTAATGTTTCATTATTACTTTTCTAATATTCAATTCAATTCAATTCAATTTATTTTTATATAGCGAAAGGCGCTACACCCTATGCCACCCCTGTAAATCTGCCCATACCTCTCGCTTACTGTGCTCAGCCAGTGAACAGTGTCTAGTGGTTCCGACACTACACAGCAAAAGATCTCAAGCAAAGATCTTCAGCTCAGTGTTCCCACGGTTGTGGAATGACTTATCCACATGGTATGACTCCGCACGCTCAGCACCCTCTGTCCCAATATTCAAAAAACTCTTGAAGATGGAACTCTTCCATAGCTTTGTAATCACAAAAAGAAACACATTTCATTTTATAGTACTCAGAGTTTGTCTTCTATGTCTTCTCTCTGACTTAGCGTTTTGCTTGCTTTCTACCTCACTTCTAAGTCGTTCTGGATAAAAGCGTCTGCCAAATGACAAAATGTAATGTAAATATACAAACTTCTGTTTTACGGTCTTAAGAGAAATATGTTTGAAAATGCTTTAGAGCCATCTAGTGGTGAACTTCAGAATTGATTCTTAGAGATTACGGGGTTTCTCCACTGTATCTTTCATATGTATACGTATGAATTAAGTTCGTCTTGCACAGAAGTGTAGCAAAAAACCCTAACCCGCCACCCCCCCAACACACACACACACACACACAAAATATATATATCATTGCTGTCATGTTGCAAAGCCTCTGTCTAGCTCACCAAATCTTGTATACCAAACTAAATTATTTTTAAAAATCCAAAACTTTAGTTTCAATTTGATTACTTTAATCAAATTACTTAACTATTTATCATTTACGTTTAATGCTCTATTACCTTTTACAATTTCTGCTTTGTAGGATTCCTCAGATGCTGAATGGCAGAAGAATCAGGAGACCAGAAGGCCATTTAACGTTTGTTTGTTTGTTTGTTTGTTTGTTTATCACAGCACTCAGTGGATAGTCACAGATCAGTTATAACATTTTGACCACTGACAGGTGACGTGAATTGCATTGATTGCAAGTGAACATTTTGTCCCTGAAGTTTATGTGTTGGAAGCAGAAAAAATAGACAAGTTGCAGTATAGTTACATAAAGTAGTAAGGATTTGAGTGACTTTGACAAAAGCCAAATTGTGATGGTTAAACAACTGGCTCAGAGCAAGTCCAAAACTGCAGCTACTGTGGGATGTTCCCAGTCTGCAGTGGTCCAGAAAGAAAAACCAGTGAATTGTCCTTGAGTCTAAATTTCCATGTCCCAATGCCAGCTAACATCTGTATGACTGCTTGAAATCTTCTTTGCAAAGTTCAGAAGACAATCAGATTTCCATAACCAGAAAAGTAAGACATGAACAATAAAGATTACAATAGCCCAACAAAAACATTAGACTGCACAAAGCACAAGTGAAAACACAGAACACACAACACACCCAAAGCCAATGTGTACTAGATCTGGAAAGTCTGTAAACAGAACAACCCAATAGAAAGACTTTTAAACTATACATTGCATATTTAGTTATTTGAGTAAATTTATTTTTCTCAAAAAATGAAATTGTGTTGATGTTATGTAATATTTTTAACTGGTTATCCATAAAACATAACATCATACTGTTAATTTAGTTGGAAAAATGCTTTACTTTTGTTCATAAATGTCAGCTGTATGCCAATACAAGAAAAGAGTTAGGAACTATATATTCATTTGTGTTTTGTGTCAGTCTGTGGTGGTGTGTTGGTTAACGCTGTTGCCTTGCACCTGCAGGTATGGGTTTCAATTCCCACCTTGGGTCTGTGTGTGTGTGTGGAGTTTGCATGTTCTCCCTGTGCTTGGTGGGTTTTCTCTGGGTTCTCTGGTTTCCCCCTTACAACCCAAAGTTATATGGGTTAGGTTGATTGGTGTCTCCAAATTGCCTGTAGTGTGTGTGCCCTGTGGTGGGTTGGTGTCCCCTGCCTTGTGTGTTCTGGGATGGGCTCCAGGCTTCCCCACAACCCTTAACAAGATGGAGTAGTATAGAAGATGACTGACTAATGGCATGTGAAATACATTGCACAAATTTAACAAGGGGGATGTTGTGACATCCCTTACCAAAAGGAAGTTTAATCAAGCATGTTATTAATATACCTCTTTTAAACTAAAAAATAAGGGAATATGCTTTCATTTTACTTTTTATGTATTTAGCAAAGATATAGTAAACAAAATTTTACTTACTGTAAGTATACTTGGCTAATGCTGACAAGTGTCATGGTGTGTATCTGTGTGTGACCACGCCCGTCATTGTCAGGTCTCATCTCCTTGTTACTCTGCCTGTGTCTGTCTAATTGTAGTGTTCACACTGCGTGAGAGTTCTGTTGTGCACTGCTTTATGTCTGCGTTTTCCCCTTGTCTTTGCCAGTTGTTTTGCTTCCACTTGTGTTTCAATGTGTAATTTTCCATGTGTTCTTATCCGTTATTCTCACGCACCCTTGTTTTGGTTCTTTGTCAGCCTTCTTCCTGGGGTTTACCTTTTGGACTTTATTTTCTAATATACCCACTCTTTGCATGCAATTAGACCTCCCTCTGGTTCCCACTCATGCCAAATGTTACAAATATACAGAAAGTTTCTTTGGCTTGAGCTTGTATTTAATATTTTGTTAGAGATATATTTAAGAAAATTATAATTATGCATTCTTGCCTTTTAGATAAAGTGCACTTGTAGTTTGGGGTGGAAGATGTTAGAGTAAAAAGTACATGGGTGTAACACTGTGTGCGTGTTTATGTACACTGTGTCAATCCACACACAGACAAACATTTGTCAAGAACTGTTTGGTATATTTTTTAAATGACAATACATACAAATCCAACTGTAAATACAAACAGATTTAATCAGTTCACGTATTTTCTACAGGTTTTAGCAACAAAATGATTTCTTTATTACAAAACCTTTCTTTATTACAATTTGCAAGGAACTGTAATTCAAATATAGTTATAATTAGTTATTTAAACTTAAGTGCAAATATACTCAGTCATATTTTAGCTGTAATCAAAACAAAAATTCAGTCCCAAGTCACATTTCCATATTTTCTTAAATCAAAGTCAAAGTCAACTGTATTGTCAATTCTGCTATATGTACAGGACATACAGAGGATGGAAATTACATATCTCGTAGGTCCGCGGTGTAATACAGATGCCACATAGCACAAGACAAGACACAAACACCACACAACACAAGATAAAAAAAAGACAAGCACCATGTAACACAGACAGAAGTGGATGAATACTGGATGCAATAATGGCATGGAAAGTTTTTAAATATGTATACATACGTGGAAATGTAGTGAAAAACCTATGCATCCAATAGTGCACCATATCTGTCAGACTGAACCTCCTGAACCTCCTCCCACACGGTAGAAGCTGTCTTCACTATGTGCTGTAGGGCTTTGTGGTTGTTGGTGGTGCAGTTGCCAAACCACATAGCGATGCAGCTGGTCAGGATGCTTTCAATGGTGCCATGGTAGAAAGAGCACATGATGGGCACCAGTGCTCTGGCTCACCTCAGTTTGCAGAGGGAATGGAGGCGCTGCTGGGCTTTCTTAGCCAGTGATGTAGTGTTGGTGGACCAGGAGAGGTATAAAAACATACCTAAATAGAAACCCAATAATATAAAGGCAAAAATAATTAATAAGTAGTAAATTACAAGTATGATGTCAAGTTCACTTAAATTAAACTTTACAGTATAGCTGCAATAAAACCGGTTAAACTAGTAGTTTTATATTTATATACTGTATCTCTGTAGGCAGATGGTGATTCAATGGGTAAAGCATGTGTCTAGATGTGGAAGTCTCCTGGTTTGAATCAGGACACCCAGCTCTCTACGTGCTGAATGATGGCTGCTCACTGCTCCCCACAGAGGATAGATTAAATTCAAAGAATTTGAATTTTCCTCAGGATTAATAAAATTAAACTAACAGCGTATACTCATATGTATAAGTTTACTTGCAGTATACTTTCATAAAATAAAAAAGTGCTGAAAGCGTATAACTAGTACCTGTAAGTTCACTTGTAGTATAGTTTATAGTTTAGTAGCTGCACAAAATAAAACTTAGATGAGAATTAGTTGTGTACTCAAAGTTTTCTAAGTCTTACACCTACAGTATACTAAAAAAAATATGCTTTTATAAACTAAAAGGTGGTCCAATATAATTCCAAAATGTATTGAAATGCTACATTTAAAAGTATAGTACTACTACATTAATATTGGTATACTTACTAAGTATAGTATACTTGAACATACATTTACTTAATAAACTGAACGTTTAAGTATACTTTTTGACATGGAATGTCTTTAACATACGTAGAGATACTTAATCTAACGCAGACGCATGTGTTGCGTATGTGATGTTGAATTAGCACGAGTTATAGTAATACAACGCTGGCTCAGAGAATTCATTGTGGGTTCGTAATTAATACAACACGGAGGAAACACGTATGCACAGGGAAAACATGCTGATGACATGTAGAGAGGAGGTGGTGCGAGACAATGTTGAATGGATTTCATCGTCATCAAAATAACTCGTTCTTCTTTCGGTTTTTTATTCTGAAAAAGTGTCATATATATGCTGCATATAGAATGTAGTTTACACCACCTGTTAGTATATAAAATGAGTTGAATCCTCGAACATGGTTTTACTTACAGTAATCATTCTAGTAAAGTGAGATCTTTTGTACGATTTTAGTGAAATTTATACATTTTTAAATTTAAAAAGTACTCTTACATTTTATATTAATTTTTGTAATAGAAAAAATTTAAATTAAAGTACTATGATAAATTACTTTTTGACTTTATATACCTTTAGCATTATGCCTACGATTTGCGTTTATACATGCTACGTAACTTGTAATTTTTCCTCAATGCTGAATATTTCACAAAAGCTGCAGGTTATTTGAATTAATTCATGTTATCAGTTAGGTCAGCTGACGACAAGGCGTGTAAATAGGAGACTAGTGTACCAGGCTGCTTCTCTTCTCTACAAACGACCCTCTGTGCTTCCGAAATCCATTCATAATCGGTGCTCCCAGAATGGAGTAAACAGAACGCGAAAACCCACTAAACGACAAGGATTATTCTCTTATGTTATTGTAAAATGGATGAGCCAAATATTTTGAGACGTCGTGGACTACAGGTAAGGTGCGGTGTAAGAACTGGATATGTAGTCAGATAACGATGGGTTTGGTTGTTTTAATTAAACACGAAGAGCTGTCTCAAAATTAAATATTTTGCCGCTTTCTTGGCACTTTAACAAAGAAAGACACTGATTGTGTTCGTTCTGGATAACTGACAGCTAAATGTCAATTGGACTCACATTTACTCGGTGAATAACTGCTGCGAAATGTAGCCTGTATGAGATAGTCTTGTAATATAATGAATATAAATAAGCCGTGAGTAGCCGCGGGCTCGTGCGATTGGGCGCAGAAAGATAAAAGTGTGGGAAGAGTCAAAGTTTCCCGCGGGATTTACAGTAAAAAATGATCAAACAGCGCTTTTGGGATAAGCTGCTAGTATCGAAACTGTTTCCATTACAAACATTGCTGGTAAATGCAGCATTTTCAAGAGAATGTCACCTACTGGGTTCCATTTATTTGAACATTTTGGCAATAGTAGAAAATAATGGTAATGATATAGTACAGTATTAATATCAACAACGTTTAAGAACACTTTTAGAAATGTTCGTCTGAGATGTCAAGGATATGTATTTCTACGAAAGAGGTTGGATTTTTAATCTTTTGGGATCAGATTTACTCCTTAATGTTAGTAACATTTTTGTTTATAGAAGCAGATTAAGTGAGAGATTTCAGGTGGGTTCAGAAGCAGAAAACAATTGTGGACATTATTAAAAGCCATTGTCACTGTTTTATCTTCATTACATTTAATCTTGATAATGAAATATGTTTTTGACCCCTAGTACTGTAGAAGAAAAACATAAAATATGTTACATTTGATTTATTTCAGCTACATAACGAAGGGATTTTTGCACTTTCAAAGTAACTCTAATGCTACTGTTATGCTTTCATACTGTCCTGTGGATTCTCAAGAATAGAGTAGGTGTTTGCAGCTAAGAGGGTTTAGGGTATTTGCATCACCAGTTGCCATGGTGACATCTAGGCAAGGGTATAACTCAAATGGATTATCTTGTGTTTTGCACAGAGTCAAGATAGTTTTCCATGGGTGAATCCTGATTTGTTCAAAAGGGCAGTGTAGGAACAGATATAAACGAGAAGGTGTTGAGCTTTGGTCTGCTTTGTCTCCTGCTGACACAACACATTTGTGAAGCACCTTCTCCACGAGAAAGGGAAAAAAGCAGCATGAATAGGAATGCATGCAGACATTCCTGTAATGGCTGCAGTCACTTCAAGATACAATGCAAGATTCTTATTTTTATATATGATATCTAATGTAATTTACATGATAAAGGTTTACTTTGGGTCAGTACTTTTTATGCAAAGTATAAAATTACCCTGGATTTTTTTCCAATCTGTGCAAATAATTTGGGATTTCAAGGGGTTAAGACTCTTGTCTTTCTGTCTACTTATCTTTGTTGTAATGAGAGGTACACCAATTATTGCCTGGAACTGAAAACAGTTTTTAGTGCTGCCATGTCTAGAACTGAAGTTCCTGACTCCAGTGGGTTTAATATAATCTGGGGGAATTTTAACTATTATAAATTCTGTTCAAGAGCACAATGGAAACATGAAGATTAACTGTTCGCCTGGTCAGATCAGAACAAATTACACGTTTTATTTTCACAAAGGTGTGGTAGCTTCCCACCAGTCTGTGTTAGTACTAAATAACTCAAAGAACTCACAATTAAATGAGAATGAATTGTTTATACTTTTTGTCGGTTTTGTACAATTACAATGTTGTTGTCGTTTTTTATATTTAATCTTTTACTTAGTTCTATTCAGGATTTAAAAAAGACAAGGTTTGTTAAATCTGTACGAGAAGGTATTCAGAGATCAGAACCAAACTGATTCAAATTAGCCCCTTATAATGTGCATCAATTAAACTCTCTTCTCAGTGACTAATGAAATATAGTGTTATTTATTAATGTGGATGAAACGAAAATTTTATAAATTTTAGTTTGGGGGTCACATAACCTTTTAAACCAATGTGTAGTTATTCGCACAGGAATTTTATTGCCATCTTGAGGCTAATTTCGGTATTTCTGTATAGAGACATGAAATAGGAGACTTCGAACTTCAAGATGAATTTCAACCTTTTCTTGGAAAACATCTTAAAGTGTAAAATGTTCATTTATAATGTTATACTGCTGCTACTGCTACCACCACCACTACTACATCCACCAGTAACAACTACAGTACTATGGTAGTAGCTTAGTAGCACTTAAAGTCTCAACATTATTATTATTATTATTATTATTATGCTATTACTTAGCTATTATAATTACAATTCTTTTTTGTTTCAGAAGGAACTCAGTCTTCCAAGAAGGGGAAATATGTAAGTACTGAAGTCGTTGTTTGTATATATCCCTTAAATTGGTTTTATACATACAACAGACAAGTCTGTCATGCAAAGCGAATGAAAATCAGCATAGTTAAACAACAGCAATAAAGTGTCACATCTTAATAAAAGCAGTCAAAGGTGAATTTCACAGGCAAGGCACAACAGACCATGAATAGTAGTACAGTAGCATTAGGATAGTGTATGCAGTGGTTTGTACCAGTGGACCTTTACATAGACATATACATGGCAGACAGTAGCTATAATATTAGCACAGTTTGTTGGTTTGTCTGGGTACTTGGACTTTTTGTGTAAAGCATAGCGCTGAGTGGTACAAACATTTTCTAAGACAACAATACTCAAAGGACATGTTGTTAACAGAGTGCTGTTAGCTTGTTTTTCAGACCTGTTCGTATAAGGAGGACTTGGCTGTATTGATTATTTGGCTAAAGGAATGCTGACAAAGTTGTTTTGCTGACACGTGGTCACACTCTGCCTGTGCAACACTCAGTATCCTAATATTTTGAGTGTCCGTTCATTATTGTGAAATAAACGTGCTGTCTGGCATACGCTACCAGTCAAAAGTTTGGACACACCTTTTTATTCAATGGTTTTTATTTATTTTTATTGTTTTCAACATTGTATATTAATACTGAAGTCATTGAAATTATGACAGTCTCTCCAGTCCAATTTATCCTAAACCATCTCAATTGGATTTAGATCGGGTGATTGTGGTGACCAGGTCATCTGATGCAGCTCTCCATCACTCTCGTTCTTGGACAAATAGCTCTTATATAACTAGAGGTGTGTTTGGGGTCATTGTCCTGTTGGAAAACAAATGATGGTCCCACTAAGTGCAAACCAGATGGGATGGCATGTTGCTGCAAAATGCTGTGGTAGACATGCTGTTTAAGTCACCAGCAGTGTCAGCAGCAAAGCACCCCCACATCATCACATGTCCTCCTCCATGCTTCACAGTGGGAACCACACATTCAGGAATGGTCCCTTCACCCTCTCTATATGTAACAAAGACACAGCAGTTAGAACCAAAAATCTCAAGTTTGGACTCATCAAACTAAAGGACAGTTTTCCACTAATCTAATATCCATTCCTTGTGCTTCTTGGCCCAAGCAAGTCTCTTCTGCTTGTTGTTCTTCTAAAGCAATGGTTTCTTTGCCGCAATTCAAGCATGAAGGCCTGAACTCCGAGTGTCACGATTTGAGAAAACGGAGACAAGGGTTGAGTCTATTTGCAGAAGGGTTTATCTGATAGCTGGTTGCCATACACAAAGGGGCTAAAGTACATGAAATAACACAAAGTAACTAACAAGGGGCCAGGATCTACACAAAAACTCACTCTAAACATCCAAACTCAAAAGATCCAACAACTGGAAAAGGACAGAGGGAAAGGGAGGGTTAAAATAGGCAGGACAAGGTAGTGTGACAGAGATGATAGTGATAACAGAATTAGCCAAGAAACCTCAAGTGAAAAGGAAAGTGAACCTGTCGGGGAAAAAAGGAAGAAACAGCAGCACCTAGAGGCCAAGGTGGGCCACTACAGGTGCTGGACGTGACACCGAGAAGCATTTGTGTGGGTTCTAATCTGAGGTGCTGCAAATTGGCAGTTTCTGAGGCTGGTAGTTCCAATAAATTTATCCTGTGCATTGGTTTTCTTTTCCTCCTGAGAGCCAGTTTCTTCATAGCGTTTGATGGTTTTGGCGACTGCACTTGAGGATGCATTCAAAGTTCTTGAGATTTTCCAGATTGATTGATCTTCATTTCTTAAAGTAATGATGTACTGTCTTTTCTCTTTACTTATTTGAGTGTTTCTTGCCATAATATGGATTTGTACAGTAGTTGTAGTAGCGCTAATAGGGCTACTGACTCTGTGCCCACATTTCCTCTGCACTCTAGAAGTTGAATCATGACAACTGGACTTTTTTGTTCTTGATAGGAACGTTTCACTACCCAACTCACTTTCACGACTCACTATGCAACAAGAAATGTTCCTATCAAGAACAAAGAAGTCCAGTTGACATAATTCAACTTTCAGACAGCTCCACCTGGACAACTGAGAATCTTCATTGACATACTTCCTCTGCACAACACAACTGATGGTGTAAAGTACATTAACAAGGCAAGAAATGTCACAAATTAACTCTAATTAACCTATGAACTGAAAACCATTCCAGGTGACTACCTTGTTGAGAGAATGCCGTGAGTGCACCAAGCTGTTCTCAAAACTAAATGTAGCTACTTTGGCCAATCTAAAATGCAAAACATATCCTGGGTTGTTTAACACTTTTTTGTTTACTACATAATTCCTTACATGTTCTTTCATAGTTCAGATGTTGGAAATAATAAAAATAAAGAAAAACCACTAAAGGAGAAGGTGTCCAAATGTTTGACAGGTAGTGTGTGTGTGTGTGTGTGTGTGTGTGTGTTGTGTATTGTCTGTATTCATATATGTATGCAATGCATAGGAATACAACTGTAGTATATTATGTGTATGATCATTTATAACTAACTTTTATTTGAATTATCACCTTTGACTTGTTTTTGTGTCAGCATCAATTACAATGACTGTCTTATTAAGTCAACTTTGCTGCATATATTTGTTTTTAATAAATTTGTATTTGTTTTGTCAGTTTGTGGTACTAAGTGCTACTTCATGAGTCGGTGACAAAATGAATGATTTTACCATAAAGCTGCAACAAAAATGTAAAAAATCTGAAGGGGTCTGAATACATTGTGAATGCACTACTGTTTGTTTGTTTGTTTGTTTGTATGTGTGTGTGTGTGTGTGTGTGTGTGTGTGTGTGTTATTTATTCCTTAGTTTTTAATTGACAAGGAAGTTTATGTTTATTTTAAACTCTGTGCATACAATATACAGTGACTTTTCTTTTCCAGGGAATTTTCAGTAAATTGCTATCTAGTAAATGCATTTTGGCGTGGTGGGTAGCACTGTTGCCGCGCACCTCCAGGCCTGGGGCTCAATTCCCGCCTTGGGTCTGTGTGCGTGGAGTTTGCATGTTC
>JABJVR010005584.1:0-13385 GCA_025773905.1 Chitala chitala | reverse complement strand
AAACTACTTTCCCCCATGCTACTCTGAGGCACCTTTTATCCCTGATGCCCCTCCCCTGGATCATACCACTCTAAGGGAAACCCAAACGCAGTATACATAACAATCAATCACCTTCCTTAGACATTCACATCCAAATAAACTGTACATGGTTTTACCTACACCTAATTCAACATACACACATTTTTATTGTGTTAAAAACATCAATTAAGATACTCTTACATGAGTTGTCATCCCCCCAACTCATGACAGAAAAGCAGGCACTAGGCAAACATTCTGTTTCTCCAATTTTGGTCCTGCTCAGTCACTGTATTCAGGAACTCCGCCTCCCAAACCAACCACCACAGTGAACTCTCTGTCACATGTACAGTGAGTTGTTTGAGATGTGTGTTTGTAGTGTCCCTGTCCTTTGACAGGTTAGTGTGTGTGCTGAGATGTGTGTGTAACGCACCTGTCCTTTGACAGTTCACCTTGCGGTGAGATGTTTGGTAACATCCCCATCCACCTTTGCTTTTTCTGAGCTCTCAGGCTGAGGAGTGTGAGGTTAAGGTGCAGGAGCTCCAGTCCACCATCACAGAGCTACACCAGGAGCTGTCCCAGAAGGACACGGAGAACCTGAGGCAGCTGCAGGAGCTCCAGTCCACCATCACAGAGCTACACCAGGAGCTGTCCCAGAAGGACGCGGAGAACGTGAGGCAGCTGCAGGAGCGCCAGCAGTTGGAGAACAAGCTGAAGGAACTCCAGGAGGTACACCATGTCGCTCCTGCTGTCTGCAGATGCACTTTCCACTTACCCCACGCCTCCTGCATCAACTTTTTAAATTTAGTTTTAAGCATATAAAATATTGATAACATTTTTCCAGATTTGGTTAATTATTGGGTTTATCCTGTTTTTTATGTTAATCATATTTGCCTTGTCAGACCTTAATCCTCCCTGTGAACATGTACTGAACCACCTGCCATTTCTTGTAACGACAGTGTTTTACTTCACACATTTTGAGATGTCTGACTGTCACAGCAAGACACTCATTAGATGGAGCAAATTTTCTGCAAAGAGTTTCATTAAATTATTGTATTATATGAGTATATAACTATAATCCAGGAGTATGAGCAGTATCATTTTTTTATGGTTAGGTTCATTCAGCTTGAGTTAAAGTAGATCACTGCATTGGACTACAAGGATAATTATAGAATGCCCTTCTATTTTCTTTTTTTGTTTGTGAGCAGTCATCTATAATACTAAAATGTGTTTTGCTTATAATATTCCAGGTCAGGCACAATTCATTTTTAGTGCATTAACATACTTCAAAGTCCTGAAGTTATGTTGTGTTTATAGCTGCTATCTCTGCATGATTGCTTTTTGTTATGTGTTGATATCTGACCTTCAGGCTGTGCTAAATGTGAGGGTTTTGTGCATGTTCTTCCTTGCTGTTGTGCAGTGCAGCTCAGCGGTTTGCAGTGCTTAGCTTCTTCTGTTGGTGTGTAAGGGCAGTGGATCAGCCAGGCTACTGTTCATAGGGAGAAGAGCAAGCTTCATTTCACCACGATGCCACTCATTTGAAAAAACACAAGTTGGGGCTGATGTTGGACTCCGGGGGGGGGGGTGCAACAGTTCCCCCATCTCACTCCTAGCTCCCTCCAGCCCCTCTCCTGTCCTATCCTCTCCTCTCCTGTCCTGTCCTGCTGCGTGGCATGTCAGCTAGCATATTGAAGCAGAAGCAGAGTCGCAGCATTACTAGTATGGCAGGAGGTAGGAGCCGTTATTCATTTGTGACATTATCAAAGCAAGCAGGGCTGTCGGCCGCACCTCCACCTGCGTACCTGGCCCCACAGGAAATTGTTTCATTCCTCAGTGGGCCGAAGGTGATGTCTGTGACACCAACACGCATGTCCCACGCCGCAGCCTGGGCAACAAGTGGGGGCTCAGTCATGGGTGTTGCCCTGTGTTCATGGACCTGCCTTCCCCTGAGTACTTCAGCATGGCTGCTGCCTCACTAGTCAAAAACAGCAAGCTGTATTACTCTAGCGTTTAACAGCACTGACGCTATGAGTAGTGGTCATTAACTCAGTGCTGCTCTTGTCATGTAATAATTACAGGACATTTTATCCACAGCAGCCTGGTTAGCAGTTTAAGTACCTTAATTGATTTTTATATAGCATTGTTTCCTTTGCCCTCATATAGAGCTACATGTGGTAGTAAGGCATCTTTCACCAGCTTAGAGCAGTATTGCTCCTGCAAGCTGAATGAGAAATCTAGCCCAGGTTCCAGCTCATCTCTGAAGAGTGGGATTGTTACAAGGTGATAGTTTGTCTCCTGACCGTTGCTTTTGCTATTCATAGCTAAAAGCTGGCTTTGGAGACTGTCTGACCCTCTCAAACACATTGGCGTTTGTTGTCTTTGAGACTCAAGTATTCAGGTTCGGTTAGATTGCTTGAGATGAGGAGGTCCAGTAGAGTCAAACACATAAACCCAACCAAGAGTCATCAGAAGGCTCACATTAAGAACTAGATTTAGTTAAAATTTGTTTTTTTTTTTTAACCTTTGGGTGGTTCTGTTTACTTAAACGCATGACAGTTGTTGATTATGAGAATTGTGGAATCATTGCTTACTTTCTGTGTTTCTGTTTGATACATTGCATGGTAGCCCTTTTAGTTTGTGCAGTCATCACTGTCGAATCGCTTTCACGAATGAGAAAGTGTAAATGTTATCTCTTTGGGAGAATGAACCAGAAGCCACCTTAACCTCCTTCTCAGGCAGAGTCTTTCTCTTTCATCCTCTGGGTGTTTTCCATACCACCAGCTCCTCCCCTGAATCCCCATGAAAATGAGTGTTTATTACCATTCAAGCCGCGGCTTTGTTCTGACCGTCTGCGCTCTTTCTCCTCTCTATTCTCCTCGCTTCCGCTCTCTTTTCATTTGCTGCTGGAGCGGGCTTTTTGTCGCAGCCTCGGCTATGGCGTGTGATTAGGGGTGGGGAGTGAGGCAGATTGCTTCTCGGCAGGGCTGTCTGCTTCACATTCATCAAAGGCTCTGCTTTCATTTGGACCCTCGTGTCTGAGCCGGTCCCTTTGTCCTTATGATGTTCATGTAGGCTCCAGACAAGAAATGTTCTACCCAGCAACACTGCTTCTGCAAAATAATAATAATAATAATAAATACAAAAAAATATTAATGTATTGTGTAAAATAATAATTATTATTATTTGCACTTTATTGACATTAATTGTTTTTTGTATTCATTTCCTGGACTTTGTTTTATCAGAGGGGGCTGTGTGGTTGTGGTGTAACTGACGGTTACCTGGAGGTGGGTGCCAAGATACCTTGTGTACTTGCAGACCATCAGACACCTGTGGTGGTGTTGAGTTAGGCACATCTACGCGAGCACAAAAGCATCAAGGTGTGATGGGCAGAGTTTCCTCTTTACCTGCTGAGCCCTTCACCCTGCTCTCATACAGGGTGGAGCTAAGGCTGCTCCAGTTTTGCAGGGGCCTTCAGAGTGTCATTCATGCTGGGCAGGGCAAAGGCTGGTACAGTTTTGTAGTGGCCTTCAGAGTGTCGTTCATGCTGGGTGGGGCCAAGCCTGGTCCAGTTTTGCAGGGGACTTCAGAGTGTCATTCATGCTGGGCAGGGCAAAGGCTGGTACAGTTTGGCTGGGACACACTGACCGCGTTGCATCCGTGTGTTCCCTTACTCACAGTGCAACTCTGTTGCTAAGGAGAAGAAGAGTAGAGGAGAACAGATGTAAGACATGTATTGTATTATATATATTGTAAATTTTTTTTGCCTTACATACAAACATTTGTTACAGTTGATGTTATTATTAGCTCTGATAGTAATAGTAGTGGTATTAACAGGTACATATGGGCATTATATGTATATATTTGGTAGCTGTTTGTTGTCACTTCCATTGTGACATGACTGTGCTTGTGTAATATATTGCTCTTTGACACAGTCTGATCTTTTTTCTCACTGTATGTATGTGTGTTTACTTGTAACAAAAGCTCTGTATCAACATGGCGGGGAGACTACAGTCAAACACAGAAACCGTGTAACAGCACAATGAAAGGAACTGTTAACAAGTAGAGAAACAGTGCAGAAGTGAAAGCGTGGCCTGGCTCTGCATGGGATTCAACCTCTGATATACAGGTCGTCGTCGACTTAAGATCGCGATCTGTTTTGACCGACCGGTCGTAACTCGATCTAGTCGTAAGTTGGGCTATGCAAAAAATACCGTTCATATATTTATCTGTGTACAGTATTGATAATCGCTGATGTCGTCAGCTGGGGCTGCGTTACAGCATACTACAGTAGAGTTGGTTTAACAATAGTGGCTGGGGTAGTCTACTTTTTCATAAACATGCTGAGCTTTGTCTGAAATGTTTGTTTCTTTCTTTCTTTGTACATTTCTTGATATGGATGAAACGCATTTTGTGCCGTTCAATCCTTGCAAATCGTTAAATGTTTGGGTCCATTCCTTAAACTCTAGCTGGACCACTTTTTTTTAAGAGAAGGTGAGATAAATGTCAAATTTGTTCCTCCAAGTTTATTTTTACATATTTAGACAGTTGTATGTTATGAACTTGAGGGAGATTATTTGTTGTCATAATTCATACGTGTTGTGTTATGTTAACAATGTTGAAAATGTCAACATAATAACCCTATGTAACAACACAGTTTTCCCTCCAAAACGCTGTAATAATATTTAATGGAGAGCTACGTTATCCTGCCATAGCAGACTGGCTTTCATCTTCTGGCATATCATTATGTTCCACCCTGGGAGTGGGGCCTGGCAGCTGCCCTCATGAGTAGCTGTGAGCACACAGTATGGAATAGGGCAATTTTCTTAAAAGAGGACGGCCGCACAGAGACCAGGAATTTTGCTCACGTTCCCGAGGGTGGAGGCAGAGAGCGGCTCCTTTCACACAGACCATCAGGAAGCGTGTGGCAAAATGGCTCCCTCTGGTATAAATATGTGCGCGGTGCTCAGCCCACCTGCTTATTGTCCTGCGAAAAGCGTAGCCACTGCATTCGGACAGAGTGGTAACGCGGCACACTGTGCCGTTCTGTTTCCCACTGTGTCTGCGCTTTATGAAAATTGCTGCAGCAATAGGGAAGTCGGTCCTTTGTGTGCACGTTTCAGGTCTCGCCGCACATGTGATTTTATTTTGATGAGGTCGCTGCAGCGGGCTCCGATCTCGCACATGCGATATTCCCCCCACCTTTCCTCTCCGTCACTATTGAAATGTGACAGCAGTGGGCTATTGAGCAGTAACTCAGACCACATTGTCAGCAATATTTAAGTCCACCCTGACTTTTTATCTTTTCCTCTAACACACATAAACACACATGCACACTGTTTCTAAGCAGTCCTTCTACTATCTGTGTGACTTGCCCATTTTCTTGCATTGTGTTCAGCCTGCTGTGAGTTACACAGTTCTGCTGTGGGACTAGAGGCAGAAGCTCAAAGTTAATCAGTACAGGACTAGCTTTTCCCTTCCCACTCAACCTGAATTCCAGCACTGTTTTCCTCCAGGTGTGACATTATGTCATGTTTTGTCTCCTAAGGTAGCTGATCAAACTTGCAGAGTATCACCACCTCACATGATGCCAAATTCATGTTTTTGTGGTCTAGATCACACAGACTAGATCTGGGATGTTAATTCCCATGGTATACGTTTTGGACTTTTAAAAGCGCGCATTCTGTTTGACTCTCAGCTATTACATAGCTGACCGCAGTCTGTCAGTGCCTTTGGAGAGGAGATCTGTGTCCAGGGATGTAGCATATGTGTGCTTCTGTGATTATTGTTTGGTTGCTTGTTTGTTACAGCGAGGAAACATTCTAAAAACGCATGGAATTCAAGGAACAAAATTGAATATAACTGTCAGGTACAGCATCCTTTGATTGGACGATTTCTCAGTGGTGGATCCCGCAGGTCAGTTTCAGTGTTGTTTGGGTGATTAGTGATGGACCAATGACAGCTTGAGGTTGATCAGGGAATGGAATTGTGTGCTGGAGGTGAGGTTGTCTGTGAGGGAAAATTGACACAATTAGAAGAACGGAGGATGCCCATCAAAGCAGGCAGCTCAGCGCTAGTGGTTCCCTTGACGTGTAGATCGTGGTTATGTAGAATGCGTTTGTATTTTTTTCCTTTTCAATGATATACGTACAGATACACTCCTCAGCTAAAAGGTGACATGAAGAGAGGTATTTGTACAGCGGAGTGTTGGGAAAAGATGTGTGCTTGTGCTTTTAAAAGTACCAATTACTCTTCTGTGGACGTAGACTTATCTCCCAGGATGGCTTAGCTTTGAGGGACATTGCTCAAAGTGACATTTTGTAATGGAACACTCTCTCATCCTTACGGCTGTAGCTGGAGACTTTCCAGAATTTTCTGCATCTGTACAGCAAAATACTAACAACGTCTTGACATGACCGCTGTAGCACAGTGTAGGGTTGTTGCATTGTATTGAATGTTGGTTATGTGAAGTGTCAGTCTGTGCTTGTGTGAAGTTATGAATAAAGTGAGTGTTGTCTTCTTATTTTTGGTTTTTATTGATCGTCCGTGTTATACTGTAAATATATAGATGGTCCCCAAATTACTATGGTTCGATCGATTTTTCGATCTTACAATGATGATAACGATACGACAAAACTGTAATAATTTATTTTAAGTTTCGTGTGGCAGGCAAACGTAGCAGCGAATGCTGTATGATACGTTGGGATGCTGCTGGGATGTACCCATCTTTCCCATGTGAGATGCCTTAGTCTCGCCAGTGATCGACAGAGTTCGGTTGTCTCGGTGTTAGAGCTCTTTTTTTTTTTTTTTAGAGTGCGCATTTACTTTGTCTCAACTTACAATATTTTCACGTTACGATGGGGTCATTAGAACACATCTCCATCGTAAATCAGGGACTACCTGTACATACAAAATGACCTGTATGCTTAGTATATGCTTATGTGAAAATCACTGAAAATCACTAGTATATGCTTATGTGAAAATCATTTTCTGAAGGAAAATGTGCAGCGTCCACAGCAATATTACACCTAATTTGTGATTAACAGTAAATCCATGCTGAAAATGGCTGTTCTTCCTTTTCCTGGTTATCTCATGTTTGATGAAAATGCATGTTTTGCCAGTGCCAGTGTGAACCCATGTTTTGATAAACTTCCATATGATAATGGGGAGTGACAGGTTTTCACAGTTCTATATTTGGGCGAGTGCAGGGGAGTGACTTTTTTTCCCTACCCATTGACCTGTTCTGTCTTTATATATTACACAGAAGATAACACAACTAGCACACCATTCCTTTGCATTCCAGCTTTGCATGCTCCCTCAGAATGAGCTTTCAGTGTTTTTGGTTTAGTTTTGGTGCACAGATGCAGCATCGTTAAATTCACCTCTGTAAACAGTGTTCTCATGGAAATCTCAAGTCAACTTTTTATACACATCAGTAATTATAGGCTTCAGTATCTGCAAATAATATTTCTTTAACCATTTGTTTTACTTAATTATTTAACATTATTTACATTTACTTGTATATAGTTTATCAGGATGTTTATCTGACTTGGTGGTTATACCGTAAGCTATTTTGTATTTTTATATAGTGTATCTTACAATGCTTACTCCTGTTTTGAGAGCTAAAGTTATTTTTCGGCTCAGTTAATAAATATATTATTACATAACTGTGTACTCTATGCAATAAATTTCTGCATGCATTTGCAGCCGGATAAAACATTTAAGTGCGAGTGTGCTTCAGCAGTAACGTGGCCAAGTAAATGCGGATGTGGGATGGAAATGTTGTGATGGCGCGTGAAAACAGGCCAAAAAATATAAATGAGGGTGGGGTGCAGGCTTCAATTGCCAAATTTTATGAGTGTGCAGGCTTGAGCAGGTCGGATTCTTGCAGGTGTGGTCTTAAAAAGTCAGGCCTGTGCAGACCTCTAATCTGCACCTTTTCTGAGGACAGGATGTACTGTAATGCACTGAAATGTGGAAGGATTGTTTGCATTTGTGTTTTATTTTGAAAAATGATGCACGTGACTTCGGATGTCAGTTCAAAAATTATGGAAACATGATCCAAGTTGCATATGATACCCTTTTAAAAACAGTGACAGCGTCTACATTGGTGGAGCTGTGTGTCAGAGTGCGAGTGTGATACTGCTATCTACATTTCCAAATGATCTGAATGCTAACTGCAAATACACACAGCTGTAACTTTTATATGTGCACTCTGTGGTAAGGCTGTTATTTCTCATACAGTTTAATGTAGAGGCGCCTTTTTGCAGGATCACGAAGAGAGCGGAAGAGCTGAAATCTTTGGCACAGTTTATCCATTGTGTCGCAGACGTACATTCTGAAGCTCAGTTTTGTTGCTTATATGATCATAGTGCCTCTCCCATGTATTGGTCCTATGCATTCTTTTCTGTTAAACTCCTCAAACTTATACTGTAGTCCTCCCAAGAAATATTTCACCTTTAACTTGAAGTGCTATGACCTAGATAAACACGAGGCTAAGAAATAAACACACTTGTTTGTCCAGAAAATGATGACATAACTGGAAAAATATAGGATTATTACTTTTTATGCATGGTAGTTTGTGCAGCGGTATGTCCTCATAATGTGGCTGAGCATCTGGTGGAAGGAGTGAAGGATTTAATATCTAGCTTTTATGAGCAAGTTCATTTTTAATTACTAGAACAGCACTGCAGTAAAAGGCGTGGCAAAGGATTGGACCTCAACAGGGGCCCGGCAGTAGTAAAGGCTGCATTAAGCAATTAAAGTTAGGGAGCGCAGCTATGAAATGATGCGCTGACTCTTCCAGTAATTGCCTCTGCTATCGCCTGTGATCACAAGGGAGCTATGTGTGGTTTGTCGAGCAGGGTGGGGGTTGGGTGGACAGGCAGGAGGAATGTGCTTCACATCAGCGTTTTCCTCTGACAGTCTTGATTCCGCACGCACGCACACACACAGACACACACCCACCAGTAAGTGCATCCTGACTGCAGTAATTATGTATGCATCAATATTTAATGAAGAACACACGAGTGAACAAGCTCTGAGCTTTGTGTGCACGAAGAGCGGATTAGGTTGACATCCCTCGCTCGGGTTTGTCTATGATTCATTCTACAGTGGAGCTATTCCCCTCTGTGCCGGGCTTTAAAACCCTCGTTTTACCTGGCAGTCCGAGATGAGGTGCCAAACGTCGACCAAACGAGGTCTGCAAAATGATATGTTAACAAAACAGAAGTTGGTCTCCCCCCCAATTTATTTTGATGATGCTTTGTGTTGTTCCAGTGCATTCCCAGTCACTTTCTAAACCTTTTGTGCCAGACAGAGAGAGAGAGAGAAGGTAAGCAAGCAGACATGGGAGAAGGAACACCATAACTCCTCACACAGGCACCTATACGCACTGCGGCGGTTTGTGTTGGATGCTACCTTAATTACAAGCACCAGGCCTGCGCTGAGTTTTTTTTTTTTTGGGCGGTGGGGACGTTGGGGGCATTTATCTAACAGTCAGTGACATGTGAAGTGCACTCGGCGGACACCTCATTTAATTTAACACATTGGAGCAAGCAGCGGCGGAAAGCGCTAGAAAGAGAGCGAGATAATCAAGAGTTGTGTTCCTTCTGCGTGTGCAGTGAGATGACATGGACGAAATTGGATTTGGAAACGGCAAGGCTGAACAGAACACGATTGATTCCACTCAAGTGATCGTCACTTGATAAGAAAGGGAAAAGGCTTTTTCTTCCCCTCCTTATTCTTTTTTTTTTCTTCTTCAAATGAGGAAAAAATGCGATCCATTTCTTTGGTTTAATGGTAACAGCAGAAAAAATGCATTTTTGAAATACAGCCCGTTCCTCAGTTAGATGGATTTTCCCCATTCAAAGGATACACAAAATTGCCAAAATGCTGTCAAATGTGGTTTTTCCAGAAAAATAAAATTGAGTTTTTGTCTGTCTCACTGATCTGTGAAGTAGTTTAGTTTTTTATTTAATATTTGTCATTGTCTAGTTATATAGTGTTAATAATCGGTTTCTTTCATCCATCTGCTCTGAGCTATAAACTGAATAAATATAAAGGTGCGTGTGTGTCTGTGTGTCTTTTGTTTCAAAATCAGAGAAAATGTCCTGACAAGGACTTATTCATGACATATTTGGAGATGTCCACATTAAACAAGTGTTTATCAATAGGCATAATTGCATTAAAATGAAGGTCAGTAAACGTGTTTAGGTTTAGATGTGAGTTTTTCTATATTTGAATGAGTTTGTGGCAAATGGATGAATTCCCATGTGAAGATATGAATTGTACGCACGCATGCGTTCAGTCATTATCTGAACACGTGCATAAGAGGAAATGGAGGCTTCGCAGTCTTATCATGTATCAGGGTAGTCCTGCAACATTGTCCCAGAGAATAATTTCTCCCCCACGATACCCTTCTGCAAGCCTTATTAATTTACTTAACGCAGTAGTCTTTCTGACTCGCTCAGCTTCCCCTTCGCAGTGTCACATGACTCCCCCCAGCTGTAAATCCTCCCTGCACAGACCCACCAGCCGGATTGGCTGGGCGCATTTTAAAATTTAGTTTTCATTTACAAAGCTTTTTATTGTGGCGCCGTGTAGTGTGCCGCGTGCAGACGCCATTAATTGAGAAGACCACCTCACCAGGCAACTGCATTGGAGATTTATTTTATATGAGTAAGGACGGGTGCCAGTGATGGAACAGAGCAGCTTCATCACTAGTTTATCATACCTGGGCTGTATTTTTGATTAATGTACGCATCCCTTTCCTCACAAGTCGAGTGTCAGATATGCATTGTTTTTAGAAGCCCTTTAAACTTTTTAGTACCCTGCTTAGCACACAACGGCTCCGTCTGCTTTAGCACCGAGTCTTCTCCCCATCGCTTTTATTTTATTGTGCCATTTAGTTGTGGCTGTGATATAGTGCGCCCTTGTAGATCTGAGCCTCAGAGTTGCGCAGTGGTATAACAGGTATATACTGTAGCTCCTGCCAGCACTGCTTTCTGTGGTGTGGAGGAATGAGGGAAATTCCATGATTACTTTCTGGTTTTCCTTTAATGACACATAACATAATTGCTGACTTTGGGCCATCCCCTGTAGCAGATGGCAATGCTGCCCAGGGCTGGGTTTTATTCAATTGGTTTGTCATGGTCTTTGTATGCAGTGTAGACCAGTGTCAGTGAGGTGGTGAGGACTGGGTTTCAAGGTAATATGGATCAGAACACATGTTGAGGTAATGATCAACCTTTGGAGATTTTCCCCTGAGGCCAGCGAAGAGATCAAACACAAACTTTTAGCACTGGGTTTCACTTCGTGTCTCTGTCTGAAGACATAATTAGAGTTTTAAGTCCATTTATAGATCTGTCATGTTACTCTGTACTTTTATTGAACTGCTTGAAGACCATGCTTCTGTCTTTCATTCCAGGTAGGTGTCCAGACAGTGACGTAGAGATGATCAGAGTGCCCGTCTCATTGCCTGGAGCATTAAACGTTCCTTTCGCTGTTTCCTCTCCAATGCGCTCTTGTCACTCTCACTGTTTGTTTAGACTACTGTGTCCCCAGGAGTTCTAGATTTGCCCTGAGACCTTAATTAAGTTTGACTGGACTTGTATGGGTTGTACACAGAGTCCACAGAACCTGGAAGCCTGATGTGACCAGTGGAAAAAGCACATAGAAGCCTGATGTGATTTATGGTAATTTAGAGCCTCTAAGCCTCACATAACCAATCTCAACTTGTAGTAAGTTAACATATTAAAGGTGTCCTCAGAGCTTGGAAATCTGATTTTGCCTACAGAAATGCAAACCCTAGAAGCTTAAGGTGATTGACATAAACAGATGTAAACAATAGTACCTCTGAGTCTGTAGTGTAGTATCTATATCTGAGGCGCTGTTGTCAGTACAGCTTTCTTATTTGAGTGAATTATATGATGTGAAGCACAGAAACTAAGGGTGACTATTGATGAAAGGTGCTGTTTATTGTTAAGCAGGCCTGCTCCTTGGAAACGGTTACATTGTGCTCTCTGAGGGACGCAGCTTTTTCCACATGCTCGCTGGATACTGGAGGCAACTTACTATGCATTTCACGTTGATCTGAGAGTGCGTTGCTATGGTGGTTGCTAGGGATTTGGAGGAGAATGACGTGAAAAGTCCAAATATTAAAGGTGTCCTCCTAACGCATAGCGGCTCGGCGGACCCAAGAATCAGCAGTCCTTCTATGCGGTCCTCGGGTCGTTCCATTATTAATTCTCCCTGCCTGCATCTCCTTTTCAAATGAAGAGGAAACTGGACCGAAAGTTGAAATGCCTGAAAGAAGCTTTGTAATTTGCTGTTTATTTTGTGAAGATTTTTTTTCCTTATTAGCAAAAATATTATTTTAGCAAAAGCGTTTGTTCTGATAAGTGTCTTTAAATATTCTGTTAATATAAATATATACAATATTTCATAGTCTGCTGTTGGCCATAGTGTACATTGTAAAATATGGATAAATATTATTTACAGTATATGTAAAAATTAAGGGTGGTTTATGCAGTTCGAGGAGGGTTTATTTAGTTTTTTGAGAACAAGAGTGTAGTGGCATGTACAGCACACTTCTTTGTTTCTATGCAGTAATAGTGTCACTAGTATGGAGGAGGTCAGTTGTTGAGTTGCTCATTCATTATCTCTTATTCTTTCTACCTAAATGTCACATTTCTCAAGAGCCATCTTTCTCTCCTCTCGGTTTGTCTCTCATGTTGGTCTTGCGTTTTTTAGGTGAATACAGATCCCATGCACTTGAGCCCACCCTCTCCCCACGCAGCTTCTGTGAGAGATGCACAACTGCTCAAGTCAGAGGTAGTATTACCCCCCCCCCACCACCACAGTCAGGGACTTTCTGTTCTTTTCAAAACAACAGGTACATAATCGTGCTGCCTTCAGATATTCTAACAGTTCATATACTTTTTCAAAAGCAGATCAGGTTTTTATTCTATATGCAGTATTATGGATATTCAAACGGACAAGCACACAGAAACTGTAACCCACCCATGAAATTAACAGTCTGCTGGGCGCACTGTGGACTTTAATCAAATAGGGAAGGAGTTCAGATCTGGGCTTAATGGTCAAGGCTGTTTTCCAGTTCAGTCCGGACACAGAAAGGCAGATCATAGGCAGTCAACGCTGTGGGCACAAAGGGGGATACTGGTCACTACCACCAGCCATGCCTGCCTTGCCTCACTCACTATCACCTGTACCTACTTTCAGTGAAACCGCACGTTGCCTTAATACTTCTATATTTAGTTCTTTTCCAACTGATTGTCATTGAATGGTTTTTTAAAATCATTTTGTATACCCCCCCCCCCCTCCAGGCGCACCGAGGGTGGGGAGCCGGTGGG
>JABJVR010005583.1:0-13386 GCA_025773905.1 Chitala chitala | reverse complement strand
ACAAGACACAGAACCAGAATGTGCTTATTTTATTGTGGAATTAAACAAGTTCAGCAGCTTCTGAGTAGGTTTAGGAGCCTTGAAAATGGAACACTGGATTCTTGAAGTTTTACACAGGAATTTTGTTCACACTGATGAAATACCTTTGGTTGGTTTGACAGTTAGATATTGTTGACTGTCATGATTACCAATGAGAGGAAACCAGGCGTCAGTCTGACTGCTGTAGTGGTGTGAAGTGTTTGTCTGACTTCTCCACAGCTCTACGAAGCCTTCACCTTTCTCAAGGACCTGGGCGCAGTGGTACTGGTGCATGCAGAGAACGGCGACCTGATTGCTCAGGTGACAGTCTTCATGCTTCATTCTGTTTATAACATCATGCCTGTCGGCTAGAAGCTTGTTTATTCTTTGTTGCACATGAGTCTCTGTTCATCTGATAGATGTTATTGCTGGACCAAAGGTAAATATGTCTGAGTCACTGTTTCTTCTTTTTGTAATCTTTTTCTAAATTCTTCTTTAAGCCCTGTATTCTGAAATATGCCTCCTCTTGTACTGTGATAATATTAATCTGTTATTTAGTGAACACTGGTTGTTACATAGGTGCAACTATGGTAATATTTTTACATAGTGTAGTGGCAATGCCACCATGCTGAGTTTCCGGGTAGGCAGAGCAAAGCGTGCTGGGAAGGGAATCTGGTTGTTTATTTTATGCTTTAAATTGTGTTCTGCTTTTCTTTTCTGTGTTATGTTGTATTATTCATTTAGCATGTGTAATTAGTTATTTGCTGGGATTCTAATTTTCATTTCAGTTTGGTTAGTATAGCTCAGTACTTTTCTGTGAAATAGTCTGTTTGGCATGAGTAGTTAAAACATTGTCCAAAGAAAGTGTATTACAAATTAAAGCCTTTCAACAATTTACACAGGCATAGTTGGTTCTTGTTATCGTCACCATACCCAGTTATTACGATATAATTTTAATTGCATATTTAAAGAATTACTGGTATAATGTGCACACTAGCATAATGTGGAGCAGGGCTGTGGGGATTGAAAAAACATGCAATGCACATATTTGTAAAAATACAGTAAGTGGTACATTCATTCAGCCTGATTTGCAAGTGTTGATTTGTATCCATTTACAATAATCTGGCTTTTCCCAATTATACCACTTTACTGTTCTGTGGTCTTCAGAACCCTTGAATTACGATGATGTCTTTGCTTGCGTTTCAATAGGTTTCTTAATTTTCTCACCCTGTAAACCAGTTTAGGTGGCAATTTTTACATTATGAATTTCAAAGGGAAAGGCTTTCAGTGGTGTTGCGGACCTTTAAATGGAGTTCTTTATTCAAATTTATTTATTTTTTTTGTAATCCACAGAACTTTACAGGTTTCTAGATGCGTAATTCTGAGATACACAAGTCTGTACTTGTGATAAACTTTTGTATGAATTTTGTGGAAAGAGCCTCCACGAAAAATGCAAAATGTTAATGTTCATGTGATGCTACTCTGTCACTCTCAGGAACAAAATAAGGTCCTTGGCATGGGAATCACAGGTCCTGAGGGTCACGCTCTGAGTCGACCAGAAGAGGTGAGTTTTAAAGCTGTGATGTCACTGATTTTGTTCACATTGAGTTGTATCTGTTCTTCTCCTGGGTTTCCTGGGTTTTCAGCCTAATAGCAAGTTGTAGGGCCTGAGTTTATTTAAATTCAGAGTATCTTTTGGATGTATCATTCAGCAGGAAAAATCATTCAGTCCTGACATCATATCTCCTCACAGCTGGAGTCTGAAGCTGTTTTTCGAGCCATCACCCTGGGTAACCGCATCAACTGCCCAGTGTATATCACCAAGGTGATGAGCAAAAGTGCGGGAGACATCGTGGCGTCCAACAAGAAGAAAGGTGTGTTCGCCTCTGCATGGTGACTATTATCTCTGTCCATCAGTCAGATTTGGCATTTCAGCCAGTTGTAAATGAATGGCTGATTGACATTACAGCTGATTCTGAACCCAAAATCAATTGCAAGACCAACCTTTAAAATTATGTACCTTTCTCAAAAAGTGCTTTAAAGCATTGGATCTCAAAGTATTGTCTATAGCTCAGCATTATTTTTCAAGAAAGCGTTATGTGAATACATGGATCATGTACATGTGCACCATCTCTCATGTAGGTTCAGTTGTGTTTGGGGAGCCAATCACGGCCAGCTTAGCCACGGACGGGACCCATTATTGGAGCAAGAACTGGGCCAAAGCAGCAGCATTTGTGACGTGCCCACCACTTAGTCCTGACCCAACTACACCGGATCACCTCAACTCTTTACTGGCCTGGTCTGAGTCCAACACAGAGACATTTACATTTATGCACCAAGTAACCATCGGCTGGAATGAAATGGAAAAATTATGATTAAAATACGACTTGTTTGGTAATTTAAAAGGTTATAATAAATTAAACCAATCTGGTGTGAGCAGATGGGAAGAGTAGCAAAAATTTAGTATTCAAATGGCTTTTCAGTTGTGCAGTCATTGCATGCACGTCATGTTTATTTTAAATAATGTAAGAAAAAATAATTCACGTGGCGGCCTGGTGGCTCGATGGGTAGGACATCAGGTTGGGATGCAGAAATTTCTAGGTTTGAATCCTAGCCTGGTCACCAGGTGTGTCCTTGAGCAAGACACCCAGCGCTAGCTCACTGTAACACGCATATGAAATGTTGTAAGTGTCTGCTAAATTACTTGTTATTTAAATAGTAAAAATTGGGTGTCTAAACATGAGAACCAGAAAAACCATGCCTGTTGATAAACAGTCTGACATCAGCTGCCACATGCTATAGTGTTGCTAAACATGTAATGCCTTGTATAATTTTGAAGATTCTTTATAGTTTCAGAATGTGTGTGGAAGTAAACAGGCCTTTTTATATGTGGCAGGAGAATTTCATTATTGCTGTACTCTGCATGGCAGGGACCTGCATACAAAATATATAACATATATAACACACACACACACACACACACACACACACACACACACACACACACACACGCATCACCTTCTCATCACTATTGTTCTTTAATTACTTTATTTTCTGTGTTTTAGTGGGGATCTGCAGGTGGTAGGCAGTGCCCACTGTGCCTACAGCACTTCCCAGAAGGCAATTGGGAAGGACAACTTCACCCTCATCCCAGAGGGCACCAATGGTGTGGAGGAGCGGATGTGCTTTGTTTGGGACAAGGCTGTGGTAAATTCTTTCTTGTGTAGTCTGTGCCTGAATATGTGAGCATTGCAGATGCGTGTGTTACTTGTGCATGCATGCTGTGCATGCTCTTTTGCATTAAGAACAAAGTCTAAAGGCATGGAGGTAGATCTGGTATTAAAGAATGTTACAGCTATTAGAATATGTGGTTTTAGCATCCTCAATGGTCAGCCAGTTATTGTCCTTGTTTATCGGCCACTGAAAATTGCCACTGTTCCTCTCAGAGCTGCCTAATTGGTTAATCTGACTCTATGTAATGATTCCACTGGCAGGCAGAAAGGATTTAACTGCAGAGGTATAGCTTTTAAGGAGTAGAATAAAGATGTGAATTGTGTATCCGTCTGTTTTTTGTCTTTCTTTCTAAAGGCTGTAGGCAAGATGGATGAAAATCAGTTTGTGGCTGTCACCAGTACCAATGCTGCCAAAATCTTCAACCTGTACCCCAGAAAAGGGCGGATAGCGGTTGGCTCAGATGCCGACATTGTCATCTGGGACCCGGATAAGATAAAGACCATCACTGCAAAGACACAGCAGTCGGTGAGAAGAGCACAGAGGGTTTCCTTGATCTTGACATGTAACAGGCTAGTGATTACAGAACTCTTTGGTGAGAAGAAATTATTGAAATGGTTCTGTCTCCTTCATTTTCTACCTCCACTCCTCCACTTCAGGCAGTGGAGTACAACATCTTTGAAGGCATGGAGTGTCGAGGCGGCCCTCTTGTGGTGATCAGCCAGGGCAAGATCGTGTATGAAGAAGGAAACCTGCAGGTTCAGCAGGGGGCTGGCCGCTTCATCCCACGCAAACCCTTTCCTGACTATGTCTACCAGCGCATCAAGATGAGGAGCAAGGTGATAACAGTTAGTGCCTGAAAACCGACAATGAGGCTGATGTTGTTAATATGAAGTCGTAATGCACCAATATGAAGGCTGCCTACCAGTGAAAGACTAGGGAAGATATCAGCCTGTGCCTATACTTGTCACGTTCAGGAAAATGGATGCATGGAGTCAATGACTGAGTCTAAATGCAGAAGTGTTTATTTGACAGTGGGTAGATAATATAAAGGACCAAGACGCATTAAATAACACAAAGAAACTAACAAGGGCCCAGATCTACACAACATTTTCTCTAAACACTCAACAACTGGCCAAGGACAGAGCAAAAGGGAGGGTTTAAATAGACAGGAGAAGGTAATGTGACACAGGTGGTAGTGATAATAGAATTAGCCAAGAAACCTCAAGTGAAAAAGGAATGTGAACTTGTGTGGAAAACAGGAAGAAACAGCAGCGCCTTGTGGCCAAGGTGGGCCACTACAGGTGCTGGACATGTCAATACTATGGTAGGTGTAGTGATTTGGTGGGCCTGTTTCTATTACTTTGAAATTGAATAGTGTATTTTATGAGTATTTACATTTATCCACTGAATGTGTTTTCCTAAAATACAGAAAATGATTGTTAAGAGCAGCTTCAGCTTTACAAATATGTTGTATATACCATTTTACCAAGAACCATCGGTTTAATATTTCTCCTCGCCTCTCTTTGGATAAACTTTTCTCAGTTACAAAAAGGAATAATTTAGTAGATTTTCACTTAAACACATTACTGGTTGTTTTAACATGATACACAATATTCTTCAGAGAAAACGTATTGCTACATTCTCACGGTTCTATTTAGAAAACAGCAGTAAAATCTCAAACCTTAAAGACCTTTCTAGGCATAATCTAGGCATAATTTCTAGGCATAAACACAGAAAAGGCATTCTAGAACCTGAAAATTTAAGGGACAGCATACATGTTTTGTACATGATAAATTTTTTTGTTTTATGGGCAAACACAGATTCTTGGGTTATTTATCAGTTCAAAAGTAAAATAAAGTAAGTTATATCTGTGGTTAAATTGACCCCCCCCCCCCCCCAACAAATGCTTGAAATATGTGGGTGACCTGCAGCATGTATCAGAACTTAAAACCGCATCATTATGTCATTCAGAACACATGGAATACAACTAGGGCTTATAACAAAAGTTCAGTTGCATAGAAGCTTTGGTGATTTCATTACATTTACTACTGGATATAAATCATGCAGTTACTAGAGATCAATCATGCAGTTACTAGAGATTAGGTTATTATGGGACATAATCAAGTTAAAATGACAGCGTCTGGTCACACAGTTTCATGTGCCCACAGATGATGGCAATGCAAGGAGTGCCACGGGGCGTGTACGATGGTCCTGTGTATGATATCATTGCTGCGCCCAAGTATGTTACCCCCGCGCCATCCACCAAAACCTCACCTGCGAAGAACCAGCCCCCTCCAATACGGAACCTCCATCAGTCCAATTTCAGCCTTTCAGGTAGGGCAGGGGTCATCAGGCCACTCACATAAAGGACTCTAACATACCACAACAATTCAGTGGAGGTACATCTGACTCATTCGTAACAACGCCCCCCCCGTGAATTCCACCACAAAGAATCTGCCTGCCCCCCTTCCCCTCTGTATGCATTGAATGTCCACTGATGTGTGTCTACAACAGTGATTGTCGTCTGTGATGTTTAAAGCCTAACTTGTGGTGACGAACTATCTGAAATCAGATATGAAATGCAGATTCAGTTTGTACCATGGTGTAGTTGGAAATTATATTTAAAAAAAAGAAGCACATTTTTGTTTACCTGTGTCACCTGGGGTAAAGCAAAACACGATGTTTCATCTGTCCAACAAAAAATGTTACTGCTTAGCAACTCTCTGTATAGACTCAGACAAGCAGCAGTTTTTAATTAGAAATTTGAAACCCTTTACAATACAGCAGAGCTGAATATTGCGCTCACCAAATAACTTTGGGTACCTTTATAATAATTTGTTGGCTATGATATTGATGTGTGGGGTGGGAGAATGAGGTATAGGTCTTTTTGGATTGGGGGGCTGGCTGTTCTTTCTGACCCTCTGAAAGTTCCGTTATGTTAATCACGCTGCGTTTGGCGAACAAGGCGGAGCCGTCCGAAGACGTGTGTGCTTGTGCTGACACCAATGTTCATCCCCACCCTGCTCTGACCTCACCTGCATCGTCTTATATATTTCCAGGGCCGGACTCTCAGCAGTTGGAGGGTTACACAAATACAAGCAAACATTACAAGCACACACCAGCTATAGGTTTGTGGGGTTAAAACCTGTTACTTTGATGTGTCGTGATGATGAATCTACCTGTAGAGACTATTAAAGTTTCTGGGAACAGTCTTTATACAAGGTGGTGGGACAGGGAGGAGATAGAGAGGGGGTGAGTGAGAGAGAAAGATGAAAAGAGGGATAAAAGGAAAATTAAAACGATGATCATCTTTAGCTTTTTGGTATATTAGTGTTAATAGTGTCTGAATGTTTACTGCTGACAAGACTTTTCTGCCAGAGGTAGCACTGTTGCATGCGGTCTTGGGACATTTCCTGCTTGACCGAAGATCATCCTGCACCTGCTGACTTCTCTCTACTTCCCCTTCTGATGTTCATCACATTTGTGTCTCAACTTCCTCGATTTTAAGTCCACATGTGTAACACATTATATGTGCATGCTGTGAAACTCTGTAATCTGTCTATTTTTCCCTCCTCTTTTCTATGACTGAACTTATTTTCATTTCATGGGATGCTAGATTGGGAGCATGAATCCAGAAGGGTGCTGCATTATTTAGTGAACTTTCCAGTTCTCTAAGGAGACAGACCACAAGCATGCAGTCATACTCTTTTGCCTTAAAGAACTTAATGTAAAAAACTCTTATATATATTTTTTATGCTTTGTTCTCAGTGACCACATTTTTCTGAGTTACACATTTCAACAAAAGTACAGATCTTTGTAGACAGAAGTGAAGGTTTGTTGCCACTGACTACAGCCACTCCATGTTTAGTGACCAAGTTCTGTTCCAGCAACCAGGTCGTTAAGTAAAATGGACGCCAATACCGTGGTATCCTGCGTGTTACTGCAGCTGTGCTTCAGCCTTCTATACTGAGTTTCTTCTGTCCTTCATGAAATGGACATTTCCTTAACATATTGTACCTTGTACTTCAAATATGTCTTCAGTTCTAACATATTTTTGTTATAAAAATAAATTTTAATATTACCTTTTAAATCATTCCAAGTCGTTCAGAGAGTTTTAAATTTGTGAACACTTTTGGGTTAATACTGTATGTATTGTTTTACAAGTAGCCTAAATAGAAACAAAACAGTTAAATGGTAAAATTAGAGAGAGAGAGAGAGAGAGAGAGAGAGAGAGAGAGAGAGAGAGAGAGAGATAGGGATAGGAGGGGAGGCAGAGAGAGAGTGAGGGAGGGGGCTGGTTGCTGCCGTCTCCTTCAATTATGTTGGGGAGAAAAGTTCTTACATAGGTAGGCAGGGTTTGCTCTCAGTCCGGTGTATATTGTCAGATATGAAATTTGGTCATAAATGCACGTGTTGGTTGGAAAATTATTTTTTAAAATAACTGCTATATTTATGAATCCTCATTAAATGAGCATTTGCTAACTGGTAGCTAACTGAGGAGTGGTTGTAATAGAAATAAATGGAAAATTCTGTATGTTTCTACAGTTTTCTTATTATCTTCACCCTCCACTCCAGCCTTCCCTTTGACATGAGGACTTTGTTTGCCTTCCAGGTGCCCAGGTTGATGACAATGTTCCTCGCCGTTCTGGCCACCGCATTGTGGCGCCCCCTGGTGGCCGCTCAAACATCACCAGCCTTGGCTGAATTCTGAACCTGGGGACAGGGGTGTATTGAGTTTGTAAGCTACGGGTCGGTGTGTGGAAGTTGTATGGTCCTTTAACGTCTCAGTGTTTTTTCACTGCCCGAGTTTTCCAGTGTGTAAGAAAAAGAAGTTTCCGTCTTTCAGTCCGATAACGAACCAGTGGCCATAGTGTTAAGTTTGTTTTTTCTAGAGTTTCCACATGATCAGCAGTCCACTGTCAACTCTCACTCCACAGTGGGTACAAGCATGGCGCTTTCTTGACCTCTCCCTCCCCCTTTTAGTGGACACAAAGAGATGTCTATCAGTATCATTTTGTACACGGAAAACTGGATTCCCTAAGTTTGACTGCATAGTTGGTTAGTTGCATGTAGATATACATTTTTGGTGTTAAGTACTTTAAAATGTTTATGTAACAGAGATAAACTAAAGGTGAAAGAGTTTCTTACTTCACAATGGCGAATGCTGCTGAGTTGCTAAATCAGGATTGACTCTGCGTTTGTAGGAACATCACTGCTGAGATCACAGTAGAATCAGGCAGCTAAGGTCATCAACTGTGGAAAGCATCTCCCCATCCTAGTCCAGCATGAGAAAACCATTTGAGTTAAGACTTCATTTGGGTTGCAGAGCTGCAATGTCATCCTTCACTTTGAGCTGAAGACAGTTTCTCTATATGGAATAAGCACACGCTACCCTCTGACATGAAGGTCAGATGAGATTCACCACAGGAAGGCAGCACCTTCTCCAAAGTTCTGTTCAAGTGGACCATTAACTCACCTGTGACATACTTATTATTTTTTTCTTTTTTTATTTTACAGATTTAACTTATATGTAAACTCATATTTGTTTTATTACACTGTTGTTTAATGTCTTAATGTGTACTTAAATCATTGTGAAATAAAATGGTGAAAAGTTTAGGGGAAAAAAAAAGTGTTCTGTTGGTTTCTGATGTTCCAGCATATAGAAGACCAGGGGTTTTCAGTCATGGTTCTGGGGGACCATGTTTGAGCTTAGTTGCCTTTACTGAAAGAAAATGAGTTATAAAGAATAAAGTTAAAAGTTAGACTCATGCTTTAAGATCTGTAACAAAAAATACTAATCAAACCACATCACAATATAAATCACACATAGGAACATCCCTACTCCCATTGTCCACATACATCACTTCTGTGCTCACATACAAACTCATCTCTGGTCATGCCATAACACATTTTGTGGTTCATGGGCTAAAGTTGAATGAGAAAAAGGAGAGTAGAAAGAATATCTACTTTAAGGGCCTTCAGTTGGCCAGGATGGAGCGATCACCCTTCTTGTACAACAAAAAAAGCACGCTGACTCTCACGCTCTCAGTGAGCATACCCTGACACTGCATGTCCTTGGTTATCTGTGGCCCTAGCATGTCCCAGAGCATGGAGTGTGAAGGATCTCCTCTCATGAGCCTTTTGGACCCTTTGAAAGAAGATGGCAATGAACTTCTCATCATTGTTAGTGAAGTGTAACTGTTCGAGCAGAACCCTAAGCCTGGCCTTAAGGGCCTGTGTATTTGTGTAAAAGTAATAATGTATGAATTAAATATTAAGTAGTTATTAACATGGACAATGGGCCCCACAGACCCAAACACCATACAAGGATTAAAATTACCTCCATCGCTTTAGGGGTGTATGCGTCCTGCAGCTTCTCCTACAAAACACGGATGTAAAGCCTTCAGGCTTCACGTTGGCTGCAGTAGTGGATTGTGAGAGCTTTAACCATCCCAATGAGGGAGTGATGGTCTTACTACCTCACCATGCCAAAAAATGTTCCCTGAAGAAAGACTGAAATTGCCTCTCTTCTAATATCTCCATGTTCAGCTTCCAGTAGCCTCTACCACAGACAGGAGTGTTAAAGGAAACTGTGGCCTCCAGTGACATGTGGTCAGAGAACCGTCACACACAGCTAACAGAGATCAGCAGTAACACACTCACAGTAAACACACTCAGCTAACAGAGATCAGCAGGAACACACACACAGTAAACACACTCGGCTAACAGAGATCAGCAGTAACACACACACAGGAAACACACACAGCTAACAGAGATCAGCAGTAAGACACACACAGTAAATACACTCAGCTAACAGATAGCAGTAACACACACAGTAAACACACACAGCTAATAGAGATCAGCAGTAACACACAAACAGGAAACACACAGCTAACATAGATCAGCAGTAACACACACAGTAAACACACACAGCTAACAGAGATCAGCAGTAACACACACAGTAAATACACTCAGCTAACAGAAATCAGCAGTAACACACTCACAGTAAACACTCAGCTAATAGAGATCAGCAGTAACACACACACAGTAAACACACTCAGCTAACAGAGATCAGCAGTAATACACACACAGTAAACACACACAGCTAACAGAGATCAGCAGTAACACACACACACAGTAAACACACTCAGCTAACAGAGATCAGCAGGAACACATACACAGTAAACACACTCGGCTAACAGAGATCAGCAGTAACACACACAGTAAACACACACAGCTAACAGAGATCAGCAGTAACACACACACAGTAAACACACTCAGCTAACAGAGATCAGCAGTAACACACACACAGTAAACACACTCAACTAACAGAGATCAGCAGTAACACACACACAGTAAACACACAGCTAACAGAGATCAGCAGTAACACACACAGTAAACACACACAGCTAACAGAGATCAGCAGTAAGACACACACAGTAAATACACTCAGCTAACAGAGATCAGCAGTAAGACACACACAGTAAATACACTCAGCTAACAGAGATCAGCAGTAACACACACACACACACACAGAGTAAACACACAGTAAACACACAGCTAACAGAGATCAGCAGTAACACACACACACAGTAAACACTCAGCTAACAGAGATCAGCAGTAACAGGTCCTGATTTCATCATGTCTTCCTTCTCAACTAAGTGAAAAACCTTCACTGTGTTTTCCTGTGTTCAGCTTTTCACTGTTTCTCATTGACCCAGACTGCTGGTCTGTAATTAGCTGGCTGTTCATGTCCACCTGCCTTTGTTCAGAAGGGCCAGCTGTGTACTTGTACATGGTGTCACAGGTAACAGTTACATACTGGCTGTCTGTCCTGCACTACAGATATGCTCCTATAGACTGCTATCACCAGCAAACATGAGGGGAAGTGATTTTGTGTTCTTCACTCTACTGATACACATCATGCTGCAGACTGGGTGTGTCTGTATGAAGTGTTACTTCCCTTTCACACTAATGGCCAATATTAGCCCTGAGCTGGTCCTACTTCTACCCTTTTTTCTTCCTGCCACTAGACTGTTTCTGCTGCACCCCTGTCTGTTAGCTTCATGGCTGGGCTCAGACACTTGTTCTCTGTTTTGCCAACTTATGGTTCTTTACATATTTAATGTCATTTATGATGTCTTTACTCACAAAACTGGATTTTTACATTGTTTGTGATCAAGTGGTTTGTCATATTGAATTTTAACAGGTTCACTGCCTTAGAGTTAAGGTTGATTCCAAAAGCATCATACAAATAATCCACTCCAAAATGCTGACCTAACATTGTTCAGTGATTTTCTCCTGAAAGGCACCTCATTTCTGACTGCTATATGAAAGTGGTCATTCCCAGGTCACCTGAGGTGTACCCAGAATGCCATGCTGAAATTTTTCTGTTCATCTGTTATGCTCTCTTCCTTACGTTTTCCTAAGAATGGCACCTCTGAAATAAGCGAAGTGGTGTTAATTGTAGTACAGCCAGAATGTTTTCTACATTTTTGTTCAGTATTTACCCAACACTGAATCTATAGTGATGAAATGTATAACACAAAACAAGGAGCTGCCTTCTGTATTCAACATGGTAACATTAAATGGCCTCTGCATTACTCCACAGATTATTTGTGCAGACTTTACCACCTGCTGCAGCACCTCCTTCTCCACATAGTGATGCAGGGGGTCAGTGTACTTTCCTTTACACACATGTAGGATAAGCAGAGGATGTCAACATTCAGCCCTGCCCTCTTTCATTTCATCAAGAACTACAGGCAGCGATGAGGCTTTTTAATGATTCTTGAAGTTATTATTCCAGGTGAAGGTGTTGTTAAGGTGCACCTCAAACAGGGAACCATCTGCACAGCTGCTCCGTTGATAGAAAGAGAAGAAGGGGAGGTGCCAGACTTACAGAAGTCCACAATCATTTCCTTGGTTTCTCTGCTGTTGATAAGGCTGTTCTCCCTGCACCACAGTCATAGCTTGATCACCTCCTGCCTGTAGGCTGATTTGTTCCAATTGGTGACAAGACCCACCAAGTAAGTCTTTGGCTCAGTGGGCTAATCCTCCTGTCTGGTGTGCTGTGTGGGCAGCTATTTATTTATTCTAATTTACTGATACAAACTAATGCATTTATTATGACCCCCACTGCATTTTGTTTAGAACTATATTGCCCACTGCAACTGAAATCTGTCTTCATCCACTATATTGTTTCTCTGTGCACATTTTGCCATTCCAACAGCATTTATTGGAAAAGTGGTGCATTTTAGTAATATTAATTCATTAGTTTTTAGCAAATGAAACAATTTAGCAAATAGTGCCTTAACAATGTAAAACTAAAATTAGAGAACATAAATTTCCTGTTTGTGCTGATTGTCATTTCACACCTACATGGTGAAGTTAAAATAACACAAAAGGCACAGAGCTGTAAAGACTTGTGCTGAACACAGACATTCAGCTGGGTTACTGAACACACTGAGGTTACACGGCTCTAAAGATCTGCAAAGTTTAGGAAAACATACCCTAAAGAACATGGAGGAAACAGAGATGTACAATAATATTTACTGCAATGTGGGCACAGACCTGCAAGTGGAAGTTTATACTAATGCAAACAGAGTTCAGGTTAATGCAGATCAAAAGCATTACAAACCCAGTGTTGGGGGCCAAACACCAAAGAGGGACGTGGGAGCTCAAAGCTCAGGTAAGTAATGTCTTCTTCTGCAATATCTCAGCTAAAGAAACAATGTTACCTATAAAACAACAGGAAACAGAAGGGCAGTGTTTTAAACTGCAGTGTCATTACAGGGTGAAGTTGGAGTTCATGGCTTCTGTAAATGTCATTTGAGCATACACTCTTTGTGAAGTTCTGCTCCCATAAAATCAAATTATGTTTCTGTTTCTACACTCCCGATACAATTACAAAAATTAAAGAAATTGTTTTATTTATTTTTTCTTACCCAATTGAAGAACAGAAAAACTGTTTGAAATATTTTAATTAATTTTGGAAACAAATTTACATGTACAGCTTTGGTTTCACATAATTTTCTCTTTCCCCAGGACCTGCTTCTACAGGAACACGACCAGCTACAGTGTGTCTGGGTCTGCTGTGTTTCCTCCTGCTGATGGCACTCACAGCTGTGTGTGTTT
>JABJVR010005580.1:0-13388 GCA_025773905.1 Chitala chitala | reverse complement strand
GGTTGGCGCCCTGCCCTGGGTGTCCCCTGCCCTGCGCCCCATGTGTTCTGGGATGGGCTCCAGGTTTCCCCGCGACCTTCACCAGGAATAAGCGGTTAAGATAATGGATGGATGGATGGTTTTAGCAACTTAAAATTCAGAGTTTTCAAAACTACTACTCAATTTTTAATACTTATAACTATGAAACAATCTGCAGTGTATTGGTATGTTGTGTGATGGTTCTGTGGACACTATGAGAGTTCAGAAAGGTTTTCCATTTTGCTCTTTATCGCTGCTCTTGAAATGTTTAACAAATTATGCCAAATATCAGAATCTTCTGACCAAACTCCAGAACTAAGCCATAGGCTTCCCAAGCAATCCTAAAGCTTCAGTATTGCTAGCTTGACTAAAAATAAATAAATAATATATATTTAAACCGTCATACAAAATAAGACTATTAATCAATAAATGTGTTTTACATACTAGTAAAAGAAAAAGAAATTGTGTAATGTTGTTAAAAGTAAAAGTTAGGGTAATTGTATTCAGTATATTATTAATATGAATTGTAATATCAGTGATTTACATGAGTAAGAAAAACAATGGCTAATTCCATGCTGAAAAATAGAAATTTATTTGATGTCGTTATACATGATATGATAGTACTTAATGTTTGTAAGAAAACGTACATTTGAAAAGACTGGTAAACCACCAAACTTCCAGAAATGATTTGCAAAGGATTGTGTAAGACACAGCTATGTGTGACCACCTTTTGTATAAAAAAATGTGTTTATTTACAGTTATTTAATGTTAATGTTACTTACAGTATTAATTGCATCTTTTATTGTATCTATTGATGTTATTATATCAGATGAAAAAACTTTTCAAGTTAAATGTATTAGTATTCACAAGTAGGACTTGTTGGATCAGCAAACCATCTTTCACAGTCGTACTGGTGACACATGCCCATCCACTGTAGAGGGGTGGACACCTAGGTTGATTCCAAGGGCCCATGACTGACAGGGGTCTCAAAAATTAGAACGTAGGATAACACAGAAAACATGTAACACAATATCTTTCATGGGGCCCAAAATCTGTAGCGGCAGCCCTGACTGCATACATATTTACATGTAAAACTCCAGCATAATGGAAAGTACATTTCAGAAGTAATGGAGGCTCTGCACTCCCGCCCAGGTTACTGACGCAGTAACGTGTTTCTCCTACAGCAGAGATGCATGCAGCACTGGAGCACAAGCCGCCTGCTGATTGCCCCGTGTGCCTGCAGCACTACTCGCGGCAGGATCGTGTGCCTCGCCTGCTGCACTGCAGTCACACGTTCTGCACGCCGTGCCTGGAACGCATCGCCGTCTGTGAAAGCAACGTCAGCATGTGCACCATGCGCTGCCCCCTCTGTCGCTGGACCAGCTGCTTGCGGCCCTTCCAGGCCCCACGGGAGGGGCTGTGGGTCAACAGTGAGCTGTGGGACCATATCCCCGACACTGAGGAAGAGGAGGAGGAAGAAGAGATGGGCACGTCAACTGCAAAGGCTGAGTACTTGGAATGGTAAACATCCTATTCCATTTCCCTGTACACGTTTTGCTACAAAATGTGATTTGCAGCATAATTATGGTGTTGAAGCCATTACTAGCAAATACTTCCAGGCCCATGAATAGCTCAGGTATTGTAACTATTAGGTGAGGACCAGCAGGACCTAGATATCTTAGCTCAGTTTTAACTCCCAGATGAAGTTGACAAATTAGTAAATTCACAAGCACCAACTTCAAAGCACAGCAGCTATAGCTTTTATAAGACCAGCAGGGGGCATAACAGTTAAGCGTTTTCCATCACCTTTAAAAGCTAACATTCAGGGACAGAGTTATAGACTAACTATTGCTGGGTTTAACCAGTGGGAACCAGCAAACTATCAACAGCAATGCTATTGAATGACTGTCCCTGCTTCACAAACACCAGACTGTGTGTTTAGTATAACAGAGTACCATTAGTGTCAATGGCAGAAACAGAAGGTCCACTGAGGAGGTGACTGAAGGTGATTAGGTTGTTCGCTAAATAATTTTGCAATGCTAACCACTATTCTCCCCACCATCTCCTTGCTGTCCAGCTCCATGTCCGAGTGCCCCGGGCTACAAAATGCTCCCTGCCATGTCAAGATTCCTACCAATCTGAACAAGAATAGATGGAACTTACAGCTGAAAAACATGAAGGCTCGGGTGCGCCAGGCCCTTCCTCGAGCACACTTGCACCTCCTTTGTGTGCCCTCCACCACGTTCAGCTCACACTAATTGTGTTGCATGTCCATTCACCAGGAATAGGATTGCATCAAGGATTGGCTCTCAGCCCCTTCTTGTTTGCAATGGTGATGGACAGGTTGACGGATGAGTTCAGACTGGAGTCTCCATGGACTATGATGTTTGCAGATGACATTGTTATCTGTAGTGAAACAAGTGGAAATGAACATGGAGAGGTGGAGGTATGCACTGGGGAGAAGGGGAATGTTAGTCAGTAGGTGCAAGACAGAGTACAAGTGACAAGATTGAATAGGATAAAAAATTAGCATATTAGGGGGACAGCACAGGTAGGACAGTTTGGAGACAAAGTGTGAGAGACAAAACTTGGTTTGGACATGTGCAGAGGAGGGATACAGAGTATATAGGAAAAAGAATGCTGAGGATGGAGCTGCCAGACAGGAGGAGAAGAGGAAGGCCAAAGAGGAGGTTCATGGATGTAGTGAGGGAGGACATGAAAGAAGTTGGGGTGACAGAGGAAGCTGCAGAGAACCGGTTGGTATGGAGAAGGATGATCCGCTGTGGTGAACCTGAGAGGGAGCAGCTGAAAGAGGGAGAAGAAGAAGTCCATTCACCATGAACACATATTCAAGTCCTTTGAGAGCTGGCATTCATTCGCAAGCCCAGGTCCAAAGACGCCTGTCTACCAGCAGCCTGCCTACTGTGTAACGCACTGTCCTTTTCCCATTATTTTTGGACCACAATCACAAGCATTAGCTCCACACACAGCAGGCTAAACACGATGCGCATAAACGGTTTCGTTTGACTGCTCATGTGCATCATTCACATTAGGAAGTAATCAAATGGTATGTGAACATAGCGTGCTTAACTGTCTTATTTAAAAAGCTTTTATGCATGTGATGAGGAACACAATTCAACATTATTAACCTCTTGCATTGAGTCCAACCCGCAACCATTATTGACTGCATTGTTTGTTTTGTACCTTCTTGCATGACAGTGTTTGTTTACAGTTTAACTTGAAGTGCCTCTCGTACTTACTAAGAAATTGAAGATAATGTACTGTTTTCTCATTGAGCCTTCGGGCTCTGTGGCACGGGTTGAACAGGTTTCTCGACAGAAGGCAAAAACTTGTCTTGAATGATGTAGCCAAACAAGATAAATGGAGGAGTGAATTTTATTTTTCATGAAGATACCACTGTATGTACAGTGCATGTATGAGGCCTGTATGGAGACCGGTGCAAGACGTACAGTCAATGCAGAAGAATCATCTGAAAGGTGTCCACTGTCAATTTCTATATTACAATATACAACTCTGAGGAAGCAACACTGTACTTGCGAAAGAGCATCCTATAATTTCTCTAAGGTAGAAAAAAACCTGATAAATGCTGTGAAAATTCATTTTGTTACTAGTTGTTTCTATGTATTTATTTGTCAGATTTTGCAATCATGCTGTATGATGAATCATTCTTAACTGAAGCCAAATTGTCAAGAGGATAAATCTCTCAACGATTGTTTGTCGTAAGGTTTTAGATTGTTCTGATACAATTAAATATTTTGAAACAAACGTTTGGTGTGTGTGTGTATGTTTCCTGAAAACATGATGAGTTAGGGCATGTCCCAAGCATCTTGTGAAATAATTTTAAAAATATTCCTGCAGTCCATTTGTCATGAAATTAATCCTCAGTGATCTAAATAACACTGTGATTCCACAGTCACTTAATCCTGTAGCAGGTCATGTGTGTCATCTCATAATCCTGAAGGTCTTGGGACTCTGTGCCTTTCTTTGTCTTCCTTTGGGTGTTTGTAAGTCAGTCACCATGGGCAGGATTGTGAAACCACTCTGGACTGCCATCACTGGAATAGGGCCTGGTTCTCAGAGAGGGGTCGGGAGATGTTGTGGATGGCCCACTGCAGGATCCCATCTATGGAGCTCTGTTCGGGGAGATGAGGAGGACACACTGCTGTGACAATGGCATAAGTGCTCAAATTAGCTCATGACTTAGGACAACAAGTGCTTTTGCTGCAAAATGACAAACAGTGGCCCGAAACAAGTCACTCAAGAAACACTTTCACATCTGTGGAAAACATACCTCCTTGACAGGTGGAGGAACACCACTCACCTCAGCCATGATGGACTCCAGCTCCGGATTACTAAGGGCTGTGTCTGAGAGTGAGCTGCCTTCCTCTGCTCCATCCTCATACAGTGACACCTGTTAGTACACACAGGGCGGACACCTAAGTCCTGACAGCCATGGGAATCCTCTCACAAAGAAGCTTGTGTGACCTTAGCATGGTCAGGTGCATCCTGGGAGACCTCCATTTGATAAGCAGATGATTGCTTTGGATTTCCCACAAATATTAGGTGGTTTAGCTCCCAGTGGGCTGCATGCTAACTAATGTTTTGATGTAAGGGACAGCTGAATATGTTACCTGCATATTCTGGGTCTCCTGGAGTCCACTGTCAGCTACACTGGTTCCTGTCTCGCAACAGGAGTGGCACCGGGACTTCCCACTGCTCCAATGGCATGCAGAAATGAATGAAAACACATGTGTGACTGCAATGGATCAATCAGCCCATCTATCAATTCTGACTAACCTGTGATATCAATCATTGTCTTGTTCAGATAATTTTGAACCACAAAATCAACCGAACTAAAGAGGTCAAACCAGTCAAGGGCTAAAAGCAAGTAACAGATATAACCCACCTAATTTTTCTCTAAATATGAATCAATTAATACTGTTCACTCTGACCTTTGTCTTCTCTAAACTGTACAAAGTTAGCATGCCCATAGGAACTGGACAGCCAGCTGGCCTTGGGCCCCCCCAGAGGTTTCCCCTCCTCACTAAGGAGTTTCCAGATGTTCTCCACTGTCATTTGGGTTTATCTTTACCATCCTGTTTTATTCTGTATTGTGTACATTGACTGTAGTTATGCATCACATTCTTGCTAAGTGCCTTGAGGCAGCCGTGTTTTAAAACGGAGTTAAAAAGCTTGTTGTGGGGGGCACTGCCTGACTGGGGCATGGCCCTTAGGTCTCACCCTAAAAAGTCGCAGTGTGGGTGGAATCCCTGTAGACACTGAAGGCAGAAGTTTAGCTCTCCTCCAAGCTGACACAGCCCACACCTCTGCCCCGCATCAGCCTGCACAGCCTGCTGCTGAGCATACAGGGACACGGGGAGGAAGGTCACGTGCAAAGCACAAGGGTCAAGCCCAGAACCACTGTCATCACCACTGTCATTGTTTTCATCATCATCATCATCATCATCATCATCATCAGCAGCATCATCATCATGTACAGAACACAGTGCTGAATGTTGGCATTGGAAGCTTTTCCTCACTGCTTCCTGTACAAAGTACAGTGCAGTACAAACTCTTCATAATCTACACTATTACTGAAACAACTAAGTAATGTTCAAATCTCTTCATACCTTTAGTTTTACACTGTGATAATGTTTCATATTCAGAGTTGTATATTAATTGGAAATAGCAAATGTGTAAAAAAGGAAAAGAAAGCACCGGAAAAAGATCTGTATATAAACGCCAGGCATACTCCCATGCTGATTCAAAGGCATAACCCCTTTTGTTGATTATTGCTAACGTGATATTATGTATAATATTATAGCTTTTAAGTTACGCACGTGCCCTTGTGTCACCTGGGAGTCAGAGGCCAGGCAGCTCTTAGCGGCCGTAACACTGGACAGGGTGGCGGAGGTGGAGAAAAATGAGAAGTCAACAGAGGAGCTGGAGCAGGGCACCTGAGTGAGCGGGGCAGGCTGTGGGCCACCAAAATCACACACACACACACACACACACACACACACACACACACACACACACACACATAGGGAATGAGTGACTAGTCATAGCTTCAAAATGAACAAAATGAAAACAAAAATTTAACACTTAACACTGTTGACATGTATGACAAAGTCATGCCATATTTGTTAATAACCACGTTACAGGGCCATATACTTATACATATAGCCAGTTCTGTTCTAGCCTTTTTAAGACCCTAAGCATAATCTGACGTGGGGGAGGATGGGGGCTCAAAGCAGTTCCTGAATACATTTCTGTTGATTGACCCAGAAAGCAGAAATCTGAATTTATGGTCCCAGCTGTGCTTTAAAGTTTATTTATTTATTGTGTTTTAAAACAACTTTGACTACATCGCCTAATAACATTAAATACCAGAACAATTTTTCTAAGAAGAATTGTAAGTCGTCTCCTGTGTCATTAATCTTTTTCTTCACCTATCTGTAGCGGTTGGTGCTCTAATTGGCACACCTTGTGGTGCAGGAAAATACCAATAGATATTAGATGTGTTTTTGTCATGTATGTGTTAAATTTAATTTAAAAGTTTTTGTTAGTTTAGTTAGTACAGTCCAAAGTGTGTAATGTTCACTGCTGTGTGCTCACATTTGACATATGAGTTTTAAACGTGTAGCTTGTATTCAGTGGTGTCTCCTCGCCCAACGATGCGTTTTCAGAACAGAACTCGCGTGGGCATAGGCTGTTACTGAGCCATGTAATATTGCTTCATTAGAATGAAAAAATAAAATAAAATAAAATAATAAAAAAAGTTATCATCATTGTTTTGTGCTAACTTGTTTCAGCAGGAATCCTTAATGTTAGCATATTTTTCTGTATCATTGTGGTGGAGCCCCCTGCTGGTTGGGGGTCTAAGTGGCTGCTTATGTGCCTAGAACCAACACTGATTATAAAAGATAATTAATTAATATCAGAACAATAACAAAATGAAATAATTAGACAAATATTTAAAGCAGGAACTATTATCATTTAAAAAGTGTGATTTTTTCCCCATACCGCAGTCAACACAAAGTCTGAGGACATGTACTGTATTAGATGGACAAATGTACCTCATGTCATCACAGAACTCTCCATACATTACCCATGCTCACCTGCGCAGGTGTGGGAGCCTTGCTGCTCGCTGATTTGTTGTTATGACAGAGCTGACAGCGCCAGGTACCACTATGGAATAAAACAAGTTGTCACTATATTGAAACATATCTGATTCTCAAACAAGAGGCAACAGTCACTGCATTTTCCATTTACTGCATGTTTTATGACCAAAATCACTGTAGATACTATATCCACTAAACACTGTATATTCTGTACATGTAAACGTTATTACAGTTACGTTGTTGTTTTTAATTGCGTTTTGAGGGGACCGTATGTTGCTTGCTTCCAACAAGACAGCGGCACACACTGGTGCAATGGTTCAGTGCTCCTCTAATTTTTGATTTATTAAAAATTTGCTTTATGTTTTTATAGCACAATATAAGATAAGATAATCATTTATTAGTTCCACAGCATGTCAATATTATGGCAGCAAAGAGATAACAGAAGCACTTAGTGAAAGTATGGGTGGTGGGGGGGAATCTTATCTTATCTTATGCAATGACAATAAAATATTCTTCTTCTGTGTAAGTGCCCCATTTCATGGAATGGAAACCAGTATAGTAACTAATAAGAAGCCAGTTAAACAAGTCAGCAATCAAAAGTGTGAGATAATCCCATCCACTACAGATTGTCTGAAATAAATTTTCCCAAAAGCAGCTTCTAGGTCTTTTCAGGCCCTCCTTCTTCTCTAGCCCATTGTTTTGTATATTATGTTGAGCATATTGTTTTTAAATTAAGGCTTATTTTTTTATGGTGACCCTGATGTCCCAAAGCTGGTTTCCTGCTGATTTACAAGATTTCATGCAGTAGTGGTCCTTCATTATACAAATTAGGCAGTTACCTATTGCATCAAGTGGAAGGGGGAGGCATGCCTGAAGAGCACTCACAGGTCATTTTGTCACATAGTGCTGGGGGCACCAAATGTAATCTTGACTAGGGCACCAACTAGCCCAGGACTGCTGTTGCTTTGATGTATATGATTTACACCTTTTGTAACCCCAAGCTGTATGAGACTGACAGGAGACTCCCAGAGGCTTGTCTACTCCTGCCTTTCCAGCCAGCTGGGGGTGTTTCTAATGTGCTCACCTGGGAATGGAGGTGAGCGGAGGTACCAGACACGCCAGGTGGAAAGCCCTGGGACAGCCGTCACAGCAGATCAGCTCTCCTCCATCCTTGCACACGGCGCACTCGTCATCATTTCGTTGGACCTAGACGTAACAAATATCTAACATTCCCAGCCCAACAGATGTCTGTTTTCATGGGAAATATGAAAAGTGTAGACACATTTTGTTTGATACTGTAGGCTGCATTTCCTATAATTATTGAAATGAAGAAATGTGTTTACACTGAATCACACTGTGGAGGCTGGGGCCTCACTAAGCTTCATTAAGAATGGACTCATTAGGTGACGCAGCTCAGGTGATGATCATGTTGTTTCCCAGACTGCTAAACTGAAACCAGTCTATTTCCACTCTGGTTTTTAGACTCATATTCACAATCCTGAGCTTCAGTCACTTTAGCCAGGCTGATTTCATACATCCTTGTGTCATCTGCCTATGTGTCATGGAGTCTAGATCCAAAGCCAGCTTTACATTTACTTTATTGTGGAATGAATGGGATATGTCATAATTTCTATTGTGATTGAATAACATGGCAAGTGCCTTTTTGAAGGCTCTCCTATCGATTCTGTATCTAATGACTAATCTCTGTTGCCAAGTGATATAATCAAAGAGGTTTTAGGCAAAATTGCATGTAAATGTTTTATTATTAGTTTTTATTATTCAGTCAAAACTAGGCTAGCCTACTTTCCCCAAACAGCCTTATACGTTGCAAGTCAGGTATTTCATACTCACATTTTCCTTAGGTGAAACCTCTGTGATTCTGCTGACTGGTACCCCCTTGTGGCTGGCATGCATCTTTGCAGTTTTTGACTTGTTTTTTCCAGCCAGGTCATCCAGTTTTGCAGGGGAGTAGAAATCACTACCCACTTTTATACACTTCTTGGAGCTTCCTTTAATTACAAAATGAGAGTTTCAAATCTGATATAAACATGGAATTATACTGTAAACTAACAGTAGTGTTACAGTAAAATAACTGGGTGCTATGTAGTTGTCAGCTATTGCTATTCATATGTATAGATAGTCGTTGTTGTATTATTACACTCACTACACATGTCCTGTCATATTTCCCAGTAATGGAGTAAATGAGTCCTTTATAGAATGCTGCCTATCTAACTCTACATGTGCAGAGGACAGACTGTTAAGCATAGCTCAAAATGGGTCAGTGGTCCTGAAAATGGACAGATGCCATAAGATAAATATTGGCCCACCAGATCACCCACCAGACTCAAAAACCTGCTTGATGAGGATTCCCTCCACAGCTCCACAGCTAACGGGCAGCTCGCTGGAGGACACAGTGACGGCACGCTGTACTGATGTGGCTACTGCCTGAATCCCTGCAAGAGGCACACCATCTTGTCTCTCTTGGAGCACTTACAAAGTACTGTTCTCCTGAGAACCAACTCCAATCAATGGGCAAGACTGGTACATGGTACAGTTCCCAGTCCAGTTGACTTGCTGCCCTGATATACTTCTCATACCTTTACTGTGCATTATTAAAGGTGAACATCAACTCATCCAGTGATCTCACCGTTCCCCACTGGCAGCCGGGACATCTCTGTGCTCTCCATCTTCTTGACAGACTTTAGTTTAGCACCTGTGGGACCCAGATAAATGTGTGATGTGTAAGTTTCTGAGAGCAGCAGGGTGTACTATGTTCCTCTGCTGCCCCCTATATGTGGGAGGAGTGCCCACCTGGGCTGTTTGCTCGATGTTGTTTGCTGTGATGGTGAGAGTTTTGGGGCTGCCCGTCCTGTGAGCTCCTCTTTCTGCCTGGTTGTCTGTAAGGCTGTAGTGGGGCCTTGACTTCGATGGGAAGCTTTTTACTGTGCCTTGATGTGATGCCCTCCCTGTCTGACAACAAAGACCATCATTGTACCACTTATGTTTGAAAGAAATCTACGACTCCTCCATGAAAAGCAAATCACTAAACCCTTCACCCAGAGCAAGCCAATAAAACTCCACCTAGGGCAAGTCACTCACCCTCCATCCAGAGAAAGCCAATAATACTCACTCAGAGCAACTGACTAACCCTCTGCCCAGAGCAAGCCAATAATACTCCACCTAGAGCAAGCTAAAAATACTCCACCCAGAGCAAGCCAATAAAACTCCACCCTGAGCAAGTTGCTAGCCCCCACTCAGTGTATGCAGCTCATTTAAAGATACCTGTGATTTGATTACCTTGTGAGAGGCCAGCAAAAAGGGACTGCAGTTTAGGGTACCTCTCCTGGTTGTATTCCTTAGACAGATTCCTCCAAAAGGCCTGGATGACACGAGGTTCCCTGTCCAGGAGCCAGGTGAGCATGGAATAGATGGCCCTGTGGATCCCCTCATGCCTCTTTCTTTCCAGTGTCTCCTACAAGACATGTTGGCTCTCACATTGTCAGGGGTCACGCCATTTTTAAAAGGTGTGACTGTGATCCTTCCATCTAAAAAAGGTTTTTAAAACTCAACAAAGTAAGTAGTGTTTTACATCAAGAAAGTGTACATCAAAAATATTACACCATTGTTACTGAATACTCATCTGCCACGTAAGTTTTCTTATTGGTCCGAGACAAAATAAGGATTTTTTTTCCTTTTTGTGTAAATGTGACACAAATACCAGATACATTTTCTTGTCTAGTTCCTACATATATTTTTTGAAGAAAAAAAAAAAAAAAAAAAAAAAAAAAAATATATATATATATATATATGTATATTATTTGCGCAGAAAGCCAGCTACGATCATAAAGGAAACAGTGAGCAGTCTAAGGTGTAAACAGTGAGCAGTCCAAGGTGTAACCATAAAAAACTCATGTTGTTACCAGCAATCTTTAAAGATACCTTATGATCTCTGATTTCTCTTTGTGAATCTCAGCCTGCAGGGTGAGCCTTTTTAAGGAAAATGCTTGGCTACACTATAACTTTGTACTAATTTCTCTTTGAAAAAACTGCCCACAGGTGGAGTGTTTAGTCAGGTATATTAAATGTTTCTGTTCTGATTTCAAGTGCCAACGATTGTGGAGGACATACATTTATATATTTAATAACTTTTTTCATGTGCAATTAACCATGGTGATATAAAAACACCAGACGTGTTCAGAGTGGTCGAAGTTTGCGTGAAAAGGTACACCTTTAACTGCTGATCGGTGATTATATCATGATCCGCCAACCCGTAGAGCAGCGGGAAGGGGTCGTCAATTGCCATGGCGATTTCAGTCCGCGAGGCCCTGAGGCGGGTGCGCGCATCTACACTCTTGGCGACCTCCACGTTATACATCTGTCCATAGTAGAAGTGGACAGCAGGATGCAAAAAATGACATAGGGTGGTCATGAAGGTCAGAGATGCCTGAGCTGTTTTAGGTAGATGCTAAACATTGACAAAACACCTGACATATTCTCAGAACAAAATTGATAAAGAAATTTAAACAAGGGTTCTCATTGCATCCCAGCTTTTATTCAACGAATGCTGTTGTTAGATGAAAATTATCTTGTTCAACCAGTCAGGTAAAACTGCAATGAACTCTAATTTGAACATTTTCCAAAATTGTAAAACTCAATGATGTTTGTGATCCTGGTTTCATAGCAATAATGTGCCTTACCTTAAAACTATGCATGTCTATGGTTGCATCTAATAAAACAACAACAAAAGGAAGACTTACCCTGAATATGGCAAGTTACTATGCAGGAGGACCCTGAACTGACAGTCTGGACTCACTTATATGTCAGTATGCGTTCATCTGAAGATCTGCCAGTTAGCTTTTTCAGGACAACTGATTGGTGGATGTGCAGCTATTTAACTGAAACTGATTCACGATGACTATAATAGGTGAAAAAAAAAATCAACAAAAGGTGCATTCATTAATCCAGGTTTATCAATGCAAATATTCTGGTTCTGGACAGTTTGGTGTTTTGTATTGTGTCTGCACTTCCACACACCCATTCTCAGTTCTCCTTTCATTTCATCTGGAGGGCTCCCATTGGGTGCGGCTGAACAGCGGTAGCACCCGGGAAAGTCCACAGTTGAACGGCAACCCGTCCTCCCAAGGCCTGTGATTTGAGACCTTGGCCCAAGGGACAGCATGTTCTAGGTCTGCGTGCGCATAGACGTGTGTGTGGACTATATGTACATTGGAATAAAACACCATATGCAATGTTAGTGGTGTCACTAATATCATTTTTCAGACACTTTCCGCTAATGCCTGCTTGCCCCGACCAAATCAAAGGTTCTTTCCACTGGTTTCACCTCCTCCCAAGTTAAAAACAGAAGCAAAGGTCCCCACTCCTCATAGCCTTTCTAGAAGTGGACCTGTATCATTACTCAAGAGATTAACCAGACAGTAACAATCATGTGACTAAAACCGTACAGACAAACACAAAGCTGTTTCATTCCACATGTCCTGATTTAGCACTCCAACCACTGCAATAAAGAATTTACTGCAGTTACATAATCCAGTCCTCCATGAAACAGCACAACATACTTTTGCTGACATCAAAGATCATGTTATACAACGTAAGTAGTTCTCGGGAATCAGAAGTTCAATTCACGAGCAGTTTATTATGGGTAATACGTGTACTAACAAGTAGTCATGAATCCTAAAAATCTTGAATGGCTCACCCATTACCATAACTATGCCTGCTTACATGGAAAACAGATGTGATATGCTTGTTACAGATCGCCCCCTTGTGGTGAAGTTCTGCAAAGGTGAGTCCAAAATGATGTGGATACGTGCACGCACACACACGCACACACACAAAAGTTCTTGCCAGAACACTTTACAGCCCATTCCCAGGAACGATTCACCTAATATATTTCTGATATATTCTGATAATATATATCAGTCATCTGATAACAGTTGCAAAAACTAATAAGTCTTTATGACACCAAATGTTGACATCTTGACTGATTGTTACAAACAGGAGAGGAAGGGAGGAGGACATATCTCTCCAGTTTTCCATTTTTTATGATCTTACCATATATATATATATATATATTTTTAAAAAATTGTCCCCTTGCCCTCCGCAGGCGGTCTTATCCATCCAAGCTCGGGTTCTCTACCAGAGGCCTGGGAGCTTGAGGGTTCTGCGCAGTATCTTTGCTGTTCCTAGGACTGCACTCTTCTGGACCGA
>JABJVR010005579.1:0-13389 GCA_025773905.1 Chitala chitala | reverse complement strand
TTTTTCCGTTTTTTTTTTTGTGTGTGGTTGTGTGTGTTTGTGTGTTTTTGTGTTTGTGTGTTTGTTGGGTTTTTTTTTTTTTTTTTTTTTTTTTTTCTCTCTTCAATTAAATTAGGATACTTTGTCTCTAGATGAAAAGTCTCCTGTAACTGACTTCTTGTGGATTAAGGCAGTCAGTTTGTTTTTGCTAAAGAGTCTTGGTGTTTTCTATAAACAAGCAAGGAACAGGTAACCTTAAAGCCTAAGCTACTGTACTGTACCATGTTATATACAGTAAATATAGAGTTTTTATATTGTATATAATCTAATACCAGTAATTTGCATTTTAATTGAGTGTGCATGAAGAGACAATTCTAGACTTGGAAATTACATTGCAGACATTTAAAAAAGGGGGAAACTCCTAATCTCACTTTTTGAGTCACCTTGAGTGTTTTTGTGTGTGTGTGTGTGTGTGTGTGTGTGTGTGTGTGTGTGTTGTGTAAGTGTATTCATGCACCTGGCCAAATGAAAGTTATCAGTGACGGGCAGTCCTGCGTGAAAAGCACAATGAACCGCAGTGATATGAACCCAGGACATGTCCGAAAGGGAATGTTTGGCGTTCGCTGCAATCAAAGCGATGTCTGATAACCGCTGTTGAATATGCCAACTAGTTCATACTGGCCAAGCTTGTGCCTTCGAAATCAGCTGCTGTGGCACAAGCCACCCGTAGGGTTGAAGGCGAGAATTAGATTCACTCCTTTAAGAGCATTTTCAGAAGTGTTGCCCGTTGTGATATGGTGGTTGGCTAACGGGCTTGCCTGGCATCTCACTCAATTAGAATTTGACCTTTTAACTTAATAAATGAGAAGATTGGTAATGAGTAACAACTGAGTGGGCTTGTTCACGTCTCAGATTTTAGGGGAGAGGAGGACAGATGGAGAACTTTGCTTTGATTTGGGAAATGGACTACACTAGGTGGGTGCTTCTGGGTGACCAGGTGCTATGTGCTGTGAACTCCCAGCATGCTCTCTGAGCATAGTCATGCCAGAGTGTCTAAAACATCGGTTGACAATCATGAGGTTGCAAATTTAAAATTGATAATTGGCTTGTGAGAAAATGGGAGGGGTGGGCATATTTTAGTAATAATTTTGTAAATATTGTTTTAAATTTACAAAGTTAATGATGAAATAAAGTGTCCTCTCAGTTTTTGCTAATATATTTCAAATTATCAAACTAATCTGATTAAACATCTGGAGTTGCAAAAAAATTCAGATGTCACAATGGGGATATGAGCTAAAAAGGTTGGGAACCTCTGGTCTAAGGGCTTTTTTCACCTCTACCCCAGCCGAGTCCAATTTTTTTTTTTTTTTTTTTTTCTGGCCTGATTGGTTCCAGGGTAGTTGTGACATGTCACCAATTAGTGAGTGATAAATGGAATACTCATTGAAAGCAGAAAGGCTTTATACCTTTGGGAACACTGTAGTGGGTTGGCGCCCTGCCTGGGTGCCCTCTGCCCTGCTCCCTTCGTGTCCTGGGATGGGCTCCAGGCTTCCTCTTAACAGGATGTTATACCTTGGGGAACACTGTCTTGGGTGGGGCTGCTGGACCACTGTTGTGCAGTAACTTGCCCACAGCGGACGCTGCTGCACTAAGGATGCAAATTTTAGAAAATCCCTTTGACGGACAACCAATTGTCATTGATCTACGATTAATCAGTTAATCAACAAGTGTACAGTGTCACACATGACTCATTAAAAAGTCTGCTTAAAGCCAATAATGCTTTACACTTTATTTCCTACTAAACACTTATTTAACTCCTGCAACAAGCAACAATTTATTGTATACAACTTTTGGACTGTAGAAAAAACTTAAAAATTAAAAAAAAAAAAAAAAAAGTCTACTACCGCAGTGGAGAATACTGCACTCATTTTTATACAATGTATCACCAAATTTGCTTGTCATAAGAATTGCAACCATCGTGCACCATTTTAGTGCTCACACACCCAGAAGTGGAGAGACATTATTCAAATAATTATCCACTTCAGATTTTATGTTGTTTACCTGAGAATAGTAGAATTGTTAGCAGCAAAATATGAGCCTTTATGGCTAATGGCTTTTTCCAGTGGTTGGTTTCTCAAATTCATGTCGGCCATATCTTAGGGGATGTCACTTTCAGCCAGGAATTTAGTACCAGATAAAGCAGGCTCAAGAGAACTAAGATACTGGACATGTTAGATGGTTTGTGCTCCATCTCAGTGTCCTTCTTGAAAATGTGTTGGAGGTGAAATGAGTGGTGAGGCAGGAACCCCACGGGGTGGAAAAGCTCAAAGTGCTCAGCAGAAGGTGGTAAAATCACTGTGCGTGTGCATGCGTGTGTGTACCTGTGTGCATTTGCACATTCGTTAGTCGTCCGAATAATGGTCGTGCTCTTTATCAGGTGTGGGGTCCCTCCCTCCTGCATTCCATGACCACAGATGGGTCAGTTGAAGTGGTAACAACCCCACTACATCTTTGGTTACTTTTCTCCTGTCTAAAATATGTGGTCCGAAAGCACTCAGTCCCATTCAATTCAATGTAATTCGGTTTGCTTTTCGGCCTCACAGTATAGAATCTGTCCCAGCAACATTACAGATACATCCTAATAATTAGCATAACAGTAACGTGACAAAGACATCTTTGGAGCGGGCACTCTGACTGCCAGGGAGACTGTTGGCAGTCGGGTGAGGTGTGAGGAGCGATCTCCATATTCGCAGCCTCCTCGTTCTGTCTGTCTCAATCACGTGTGGCTGTTCTGACAGGTACATGGCATGAGTTTAGTCACGTTTATCTAAAGCACATTTAACAACAAGAGTTGACCAAAGTGCTGTACAATATTAAGACAAAAATGCCTACATTTAACAAGGAACTCACAAGATGCAAAGCAAAATAAAAAATAAATGATATAATAAAGTGAAATGTGTCAACCAGGAGTAAAAGGCAAAAAAATGGGTTTTAGGTCTGGACTTAAAAATTTCCAATGTTGGAGCAGCCCTGATATGCAGGGGCAAAGTGCTCCAGACCTTAGTGCAAAAACCGCAAAAGCACGATCACCATTGTGCTTCAGTCTAGACCCAGGGCTGGATAAGAGCATCTGGTTAGATAAACTAAGATTTTAAAATTTAATGTAAAAGCTGTTGGTTCTGTGAGTCTTTCTGTGTACCCAGTGAGCAGGTGCGCACTGTGTAGAGGTGTCAGGAGAGGGTGTCTCCCACCAAAACCTGTGGGCCTGGGTATCACAGCTGTTCCTCATTGCAGGGATCAGATGACAGTTCCTCCTGGAAAGTCCAGTGGCTTCCCTGATAAGAGAGTTTTGAAAACTTCATTCTGGGTGTCTGTGTGTTTTGCAGGAATAAAAAAGCTCTCTATTTGCAATGCTAATAAAGAGAGTGTTGACGTCCTGAGATTTGTGTTTGGGCTGTAAATCCCTCTGGGAGGATGTGGATCAGAGCCACTGGGTCAGCAGCCGCACGGGACCGTGCAAGTGTGTGTGACTAGCCTATCAACTGTGTTGTGCTGGCACCGGTCCCGTCCTGGTCCATCTGTAGCTGGGCTACTCCGCTGGCCGCTTCGGGGGAACAGCTTGGACCCCCCTTGAATAACACCCAAGTGGAGTGCTGGCACCCTTGGTTACTGGACATGTGAATGTGTTGCAGAGTGTCCTCCGTAAATCTATTGTGAACTGTATCCCAGCAAGGCATACAGTACCACCCTCATGCCATCCTGGCACTGTGGTCAGCCTGAACTCGTGGGAACCTTGTGTGTGGCTCTTCTCATCTGCGCAGGGCTGACCTACCCATTTTTATTTTTTTTTTGCCAATGATGAAGATAATTGAGGTGATTGTATGTGAACGCTTCTGCAGCTGCTGGTTTTGAGCGATTCTGCAACTTCTGTGTTGTCACTATGATCTACGGGAGGACAACGAAGGACACGTTGTTCTGTACTGGAAGTCAAGCTTTCATTGTTTGTCTTCTAGCAAACATACACATGGAGGAACGTGTACATGCACACGTGTAGGGGAGTGGCCCCGGTCCTTGGTTCATATTCAAGGTTAGGAGAGCTGATAAGAGGAATCCGAGTTGGTTGAGGAGGTAATTGAGACGCTGAAGGATGAGTAGCTCTGGGACATCCTGTGTTTAGTTAACAGCCCTCTGACACCGATCCTCCTGATTCTGGCTGCTGATATATCTACTCAGCGCCAAGGTGACAGTGCTTGGATTATTGTCTGCTTGTTGAACTTTGAGACCGAGCCCTTTAAACACCATCACGTCCCTCTCACCTTCACCTCACTTGTGTATATTGCCCCACAGTCGTTTGGGTTAACATTTTAGTTGGGCTGTCCAAATTAGAATTTGATCAGCGCTCGGGGTGGGCAGCCAGCTCAGTGTGTGTGGAGCTTCTGGACTGTAGCAAATTCAAATGTCCCTGGAATAGCATGAGGAATGGGGGGTAACCTCTGTCCTCATTTTGGTCTGTTAACCTCCTGTTTCAGAGACGTGAGCCCTGCGTTTGGCCCTCGACCTTGAAATTCTATTGAAATTCCGTCCAGTTCAGATATCCTTTGTTGTCACCCACAGAATCGGTTTTCATACATTCCGTGACAATCGGTAAGACCAGTAAAGCGTTTTGTAGGATTATGAGCCAGTACGGGTATGTTAATCTTTCTCTAAAGGTACACATAAGTAAACAAGTAAAGCCAGTTGCATGGCTGTCTTTTTAATATTGATCCAGGTTTGAGAAGAGAAGCTCATTATTTCAATTTGGAAGACTGTGCACGGGTGCTGTTAAAGTGTGTGTGTGTGTGTGTGTGTGTGTGTGTGTGTGTGTGTGTGTGTGTTTTTTCTTTTCTCTAAATTTGACCAGCAATGGACCTTTGGGGGTTGTCTGCCTGCCCTGCTGACATTAGTTGTTTTTCATGAGTTATTGCCCAGTAAACTTTTTGTGTAAATGATTTTAAACTGACCCATTTCGTTGGTGTGCCTGAGGCGGCAGGTTGACCGTGCTGATATGTGTCACACACATCCACTAAGAAGCCAACACTGTAATGTCCCTGCCTGAGATGGCTTGGAAAGGCCGGTCTCTCTGCATGCTACAAGGACACATGCAAATCCAGTGATCACCTTGTTTTTATCTGGTGTTCTAATAAGCACAGCTAGTAAAGTGAGCAGATTGATTTAGGAGAAACGAGGAGACGTGCATGATCCCAACACAAGCTTGTGCTGGATCTGTTGGAGATTGAGAAGGTAGAAGAGATGGAACTCCCTGGCTTTCTGCTTTACTCAGTGAGAGGTGACATTTTTTCATGGGGACACTGAATTATTATTATTAATTTAATTTATTATTTTTTAGAAACGTCATGATCTATAGGAATTTCTCCAAAAAACATAATTACTTCCATAGGCCTTCTGTACTATAAGAGTGTGTGTGTGTGTGTGTGTGTGTGTGTGTGTGTGTCTGTCAGTGGGGAGAACAAGTTGGAAGCACACGTTCTGTTCTTGTCATCATAAAAATGTGTGGACTTAAACTGTTGGCAGAACTCTGTACATAAACCCACTTGTTCAGAAAGCCATGATACTGGCGCTTCAGTCTTGATGCTTAAGTTATCGGAGTTGTGTGTAGTAGTGCAGGTTATGCAGCAGGTAGAATAACAGTTCCAGGAAAAATGTGCATAGCTTGCCTATATTCCTGGTACACTAAATATTCCAGTGATGTGTTCTCAGTTATGCGAATTTGTAAAACCTGGAATTAGTGTAATAATAGCGGAAGAGGACAGGTAGGATATATTCGAGGTTGCTGATCGTCTGTTGAAATCAGTAGTGAAACGCAGAGTCAGTGGGCACCATAGAATGGAGCGGTACCTAAGAGTAAGTCCTTTTTCTGTTCTTAGTGTTCTGTGTATCTTCCATGCATGATGGGAGGACTGTCCTTGTTTGTGTATGTGTATGTCTTCGGGGTTGGAAGGTGTATGATGAACCGTGGTAAAGGACGTGAAGTCGGACGTGTCTTTCTGTTTTTCCTCTTTGTCTTGCAAAGCCTTCAGTTTTGCCATGTTATTTGAACGGTAGATTACGCTATTTAGCCTTGCCCTTGCTTTGCTGTTTTTAACTGTGTGGAAATTGCTTCAGTTGGCATTTGTAATAACCTGTGAGAGCTGGGTGCCGTATTTGCTCGTTAACCTTTTCAGAAGCGTCAGTTTGTGTGGCGACATTGTAAGCTGAAGCAGTGTGTTTGTTTTGGTGTCGAACATGGATCAATGGAACCCAGAGGGGAGACTTGAAGCGGGGCTGGGAGAGCTACAGAACTCCATCTCAATGAGTTCCCAATGAACACTCTCGTGTCCAGACGCTTCCAACTGTCACCTGTGGACAGACTTATTCTGCATGGGCCCAGGGGGGAAGGGGCTTGTTGTCTTGCCTCTCCACGGCTTTCCCTGAGAGTGGCAGCGAGGTAATGAAGAGCTGCAGTTTCAGTTTTGGCTTCATGTTCTAGATCACTGGCCATCACTAGGTGGTCCATCAAATTAGAAGATGGTCCTTCTGAATGAAGGTGTTATTCCATGCATTTCTCTCCATTCTCTCCCTGAGCGATGCTGTCTCAGCATTCATATTGCCATTCAGATTGAGGTAGTCCTTGTGTTCATCTAGTGTTCTTTAATGTTAGCATACCCAGAGGGGATTAACAGCCAGTTTTTAGTTTCTCTCCACTGTTGTCACCTGGCTTTAATTTAAATTATTCAGTTTGTGTCAAATAATTTTAATAACTATAATTAATTCTTGCTAAGTGCCTTGAGGCAACCTGTTGCGAAAGGCGCTATATAAGAATAAATTGAATTGAACAGAACATGTTCACAGCAATGATTGTGATATTAGTGCCTGTAATGCTCCTTTAATGAGTTCCATTTTCTTTAAAGTACCTTTGATGTCCCTGTTATTACCACCTTGTCGTGTCAGTGCCTCTAATGGCCATTTCAGCGGGGGATTGGAGTTGTGTGTGTGTGTGTGTGTGTGTGTGTGTGTGTGTGTGTGTGTGTGTGTGTGAGAGAGGTCTGCTTCCTCCAGCAGGTCCCTACCCTGCTGGGTTTATGTGGAGCCCTGACCAGGACTTGGAGCTGGATCATTTCTTTAGAAGTACCATTACGGGTTAAAGCCATGGAAGACGTTTAGGTTTTCAGCAGTGTTGTGTAATGTCCTCACTGCTGTTTGCGCCTCTGGCTGTGAGAGGCTGCTTGTGTGATCACAGAAAATGTGCAGCTGGTGACTCCTGGCCCTTGACCCTGTTGTGGTCTGTTCACAGAGTGACTCTTACAGTCACTTATTAGGTCAGTTTCTGCCTTGGTTGGTTCAATTGGTTCCCCTGCACTGAGTCCTGCTGGTCACTGGATTTGCATGTGTCCTTACCACGATTGGTTTATCAAGTCTGCGGCAGCCTGTGATTGGCTCCTTTGACATCCTGGCTTTCCCTCACTCCTGTGCCTGCACCTGTGCCATTGACAGCATGGAGAGAAGGGCAGGTGTTTGCGTAATCTTGTGTGTTGTGCTCTGTTGAGTTGAAATGAAGGCAAAGCTCATTTTAATGTCCATGTGGAGCAAGGCTTGGTCAGCTGCAGACCCCTGTGGTCATTAAAGCACTAACCCTAATGCACCCCTCCTCCCCAGTCTGCACAGAGCCTAATGGGAATCGGCTCCCCACAAATCCTCATAAGATTTCACAAGCGTCAGCAATGCCACAGATGTTGCGTTTGGTGTTGGCAGCACCACGGCCAGTGGCTTTAGTAGCAGACGTTGATGATAGTGAACTGTAATTATTGGTGCCTGTATATTGCAGTTGGGTGTTGGAGTTTCTTCTTGATGTAATTCTGATCTTCATTAGTATGTTAATGAAGTGAGTGACGTGAGTAAACTCCAATGAAGGACATGACCCTCCCAACCCCCATGTTCCCATGACCTTCACACGCTTGTTCTTTTGTGGTCACGTGAATTTTACACTCAGGCCTTCTAAGCTGTCTAGCCTTCATTGGCTTTTCTTGCGTATCCACGCCACAGTTGCACGCTGACCTTTTTCCCATCATCTTGTCTTGGCGTACACTCTAAAAGTGAACATTCACGTAGCATAGAAAGTTTGAGTGAGGCAAGTGTTTCTGTGGCCAGGTCAAGTGGCCTGTAGTTAGTTTTTGTTTTTTGAAGCTGGTAATAAGGAAGTGTCTGGCTCTAATGATGGTGTCTTGTATTGTAGCGAATGACTGCTCATTAAAGGTTGTTTTTTTTTTTTTTTTTTTTTTTTTTCTCTCACACTCTCTTAACCACGCCTGCGCCACACAGGTGTAAGCGCATACGAGAAACACACCTGGTTAGGTATTCTGGCAAGTTGCTGGTACAGTGTCCAGTTTAACATGCATCCCCCATCTGTCCCCACAAGCATGTCTCCCTGCCCACATGGTATTCTTGTGTGGCTGTTTTTCTGCTGCCTGTTGAATTCAGCCACTACAGGTTCTTCCTGTTTGTGATGTTTCCTAACAGGGCTGGTGAAGTGCATAGACATGGTATGCCAGTGGACTACCTGGGATTTTAACGTGCGTGTGTGTGTGTGTGTGTGTATATCATAGAGCTGTGTCCGGGCGTAGGCCGTATACGCAAATGCTAGGGATGCTGTCTTTCCATAGGATCACCACTGGCGCCTCAAATGGGGGGGGGGGATTAAATTGTTAACAATGACTAGTTTTTTTTTATCTTGCCTAGGATACCAAATTGGTCAGGGCCAGCTGTGGTGTGTTGGCCAGCTCACGTGCTTGCCCTGCAATGCCATGGCGTTTCAGGCTCTGTCCTGTCTCGGAGAAACCCCCGCTCTCACAGACGGGCTTTGTGCCCCCAGCGTCCCCCTCCCTTCGGAAGAATGCTGCTGTGGGCGACAGTGAGAGACGGACCGCTGTGGTGTTGGATTGTTGCAGCCTCGGCTTATATTTTCCCTGTGGAATAAAGGAACTGTGCAGCTTTTCAGTTAGCATTATTTCTGATCTCGGTAGCGGTTACCTTCATGGACGTCTTTGATGCTGACGTATTTGAGCTTTTTTATTCTGCATGCGAGGGCATGCGCCTGCATTCACACATGCATTTGCACATCTGAAAGCCTCCCCTCGGAGTCTCGTTTATCATTACTGATTAAGACATTGGAGAACTTTGGCACTTAATAGGCTGTGCTGTTCTTGAAGAGGTGAATCATTAATTATTATCAGAATGGAGAATCCTTGACTGAGGCATCTCAATATTCTTATCAGTAAATGGTTTTATGATATTTATCACTGTTATTTTTATAGCCAGCCTATGGCAGGCCCTTCTACGTTTTGAGGTTTCGCAATGGTGAGGGGTGTTGGGGACTGTAACTAGGTTTAAAGGCTGGCTCTTAGAGTGTATGTGTGTGAGTACTCCCTGATATTTAGGTGAGTGGATTAGCTTAGCCCACTGTGGAAGCAGGAGTGGGGGTGCACAGGGACTGGTCTCTGCAGTAAAGGAGTTCAGGCCCTGACAGCAGGTGGTGAGCAGTGCCGCTGTGTTGGAGAGGTTTCTGAAGCCTGGAGCAGAACTACTCTCAGCCTCTCCATTATGTGTCCAGCCGACTTGTGATGCTGTCATCGTTGCCTCTGTGACTACCAGCCATATGTCTAATTGACATGGGTTGTTTGTCAGCTTCTCTGTTCTACAAGCACCTTTGGACCACTTTTGTTAAAATATGTACACCGAGGTGTGCGCGCGTATTTGTGTGTGCGTGCGTGTGATACGCAGGCTGGTGGTGGTACTGCCTGGTTCCAGCCTCATTAATGGGCCCGTGTGTGTGTGTGTGTGTGTGTGTGTGTGTGTGTGTGTGTGTGTGTGTGTGTGTGTGTGGGGACCTCCACTCTGCCTCCCAGAGGACTGCCTGACTCACACAGTACATTCATTCATTTTACAGCTGCTTACACTGCAGCTTACCCAGCACCTCACAGGGCGCACACACACACACACACACACACACACACACACACACTCAGAGGGCAGTATATTACAAATGTTCCTGACCCGAGTATCTGGTCGGTGGGAGGAAACCAGGGCCCCTCCAGTAAACCAATGCACTTGTATGGATCATATTCAAAGTCCATGCCTGCATACAGACATGCGCACTGTCAAGAGCCAGACCTCCACAACCCCGGGGGCTGTGCTGCTAACGAGTACATCAGCACGCCGCCCTCACACTGTACAACGTGGCCGTACTTCAACATAATTCCACATCTGCTTGTGCCTGAGGTCTATGTTCATAACGTGAACAAGGAGAAAAGACTTAAATTAGATTTTAATAATGAATGTTTTTTTTTTGGGGTCGTTAATTAACCCAGAACTGCTTCGCTGTGCTAAGCTGGCCTGCTTCTTTATGTGAATGCCAGCAGGGTCACCGTGATCAGAAGGCACTCGTGAAGAAATGCAAATGTAAAATAAAGCCGGGCAATGAAAGGTTCTTCGGTGATACGTGGGGGGAGGCTGGGCTTTCTTCTGTGTCGCTAGCATCAAAGGTGCGTTTCTAAACTAGGGTCATATATGTTCTCATGGCTGTTGCCCAGAGAAGTGTCTGTTTTCTCTCTGATTGTGACGCTCCTGACAGCTGCCTCCTCTGTCTGGGAGGCAGGAGCTGACTGAGCCCTTATTGGCCCTTGTTAACCTGCAGGAAACTTAACGAATGAGCTTCTGTTCCATTTACGCTCTGAGTTGAGGCCTGGGGCAGATGGTTTGGTCTGTCGACATGAAGGGTGTGGACAGGAATATGAAGGAGGGGCCTGGAAATTGCTGGGGGTGTGGTTTGATGGAAGGAGCAGGTGGTTGGAGGAGCTCAGAGGACTGAGCAGAGTAAGGGGCGGGGAGGTTCATGCATTTGTTTCCCATGCCCCAGACTCTCCAGAGTGCTGTGTAGCTCCTTAATCTGAAAAGTGTTTAAAAAAAAAAAAAAAAAAAAAAAAACAAAAAGACCCCTGACTTAGAAATGTCTTTCTGTTCTTTCTCTTCTCTGTTTCTGTTCTTTTCCTCTTGTCTCTTGTTCTTACGTTGTCATGGTCTGCACTGTGCTTTCCATCTTCAGCAGATGAAGTTTTAATTTTTTTTTTCTACAACTCTTGGATGTGTGTCTTTTCAATTTCTGTTTTGTGTTCTCATGCCTCTATTTGCATACTTGCATGTCTGTTGGGTCGTTGTCATCGTCTTCATCATCATTATCATCATCCTCAATTGAGCCTTGAACAACTTCAACGATACAGAGGAGTTGAGATGCTGGAATGCTGGGCTTGTTATGTTGCCTATGGAGATCATGTCATTAATGAGCCCTAAACACAGATGTTACATGTGCTAGACATCCTTTAATTGTGACGTGCTGTCCATCATGCCGCTTGTCACACGCTACAACACCCCCCCCACCTACTCACCTGCTTTGATTGACTTAATCACTGCTGATGGGCCATGTTCAGTCCGATGGGATTTACAGGGCAATTTGGCTGTAGCTCTGTTGAAGCGGGGGGGGGGCTGCAAGACAGGATGGCAATGAGGACATCTGTGTTCCCCACAGCGTATAAAAGACACTGGGACCACAGGAGCAAGGCACTTCCGAGGGGCCGCCTTGGGGCATGGCAAAGTGGGCCGAGCAAACACAAAACGCCACACAGCTGGACGGGTGGCCTCTGGGCGTACTCCTTTGGCCTTCTCCCCCTCTCTGTCCCTGTCTGTCCTGTCCTGGTACCCAGCGTCGTGTGTAATGCGTAGCACAAGAAGGTTAATACTGAAGCAGAACTATGGCTCAGGCACGGGTGGTACCTCTGACCGTCTCTCTCTCTCCATCAGCACTTCTGGCTCTCTCTAGTACACAGTCCCCTTTTGTTACTGTGTAACAAAATTCCTGTCTGCATCCCACTTTGTGTTGTGATGTGGTGGTAGATGCACACGCACGCACGCGCGCGCGCGCGCACGCACATCTCGTGTTGTTTCTGTTTGTCTGCCTCTTTCACACTGACATTCCCACCATCTTGAGTAAGGATTGGTGTACACTGTCACGGCTCCTGGTTTGTTACCACTGAAGGGAACAGACCTCTTACTGCAGAGGCATCCCGCAGCTGTGCTGACGGCACTGTGATTGGTACCCTTGTTTTCAGAAGCTCTCGGCTGTGCTTATCGTCCTGGCAGTGGTTCCATCCCTGATGTATAAACACCTGTGTGCCAACATCTATGGACAGTGCATAGCGCACCGGTGTTGTGTGCTCGTGTCCATGCTCTGTGCGTTGTAGCTTCGGTCCAGCGCTGCCAGCTGACTGGCTCTCAGAACTCTGTCATGGTGGATCTTTCCAATCCTCATTAGAGCTTGGTGCTCTTCAATAGCTCAATCTGTGCCCTTTCTCTCTCAGCTCTGAATATAATTTTTCTTCACCAAGTCAAGTGGAATTATTTCCTTTGGCTTTGAACCCCCCCCACTCCCAGTGTAAATTGGGAATGACCTGATCACTCATTAATCCTCGATTGATTGATGTGAGGTGGGGGTGAGGTTCCCACACAGTTTCTTTTTTTACCCAGCTTCCATCTGAACAAGGCCTGCGTCTGTCCTGCTCTTGGCTCAGTCCTCGCAATTAAATAATTCCACAAGTGCGAGTCTCGTCTCTGGAGCCAGCAGAGCAGGGACTGTGTGAGCACTGAGGTGTCTCACGGTTGGACCTGCTCACTGTTTGTGTATGTCTCTGACACATCTTTTAACTCCTCCTTCCCTTGTCCTGGTGAGCCTTGGTCAGGCCCCTTCTACAAGTGGACAGTACTTGACTGATGTTTGCGAAGTGCGCTAACATCATTCATGCTATATCTTGCTCATTTAATAGTTATGCCAGGTTCTAGTCATAGTTTATGACCACTAGCTCCCAAAGAGTAAAACTGCCCAGTGTCCTCTGTCAGCTTGGACTTTCTACCTTGCGTGGATGCCAATGCTCTTTCCACCTCCTGGTTTCTCTTTTTCCAGGGCTTCCATGCATCTTTGTGCAGAATGAGACTAGCCTGTTCAGTGCCGTGTGCGTAATGATAGTGTTTACTCTGAGACGAGCCTCCCTTCCTAACATGTTGTTGTTCTGTCTGTGTCCTAGAATTGTGAGGAGATAATTATAACCTGAAGCCGTGGCTGTGCTTTAAAAGATGACAAATTAAGACTCTGGGCGAGCTCTGTTTTTGTTATCAGTCTTGGACCGAAAATTATTTGTCCATGTAGACTGTAGGCTAGTTTCCACCTCTTCCTGGGGACAGAGGCAGTCGTTCCGTACACTTTTTGAGTAAATCCCAGCCCAGCCCCCCCCCGTGTCCTTGAGCAAAACACTCAAGCGCCCACTCCCTGGG